>JBAPLH010000095.1:0-44708 GCA_037897445.1 Ceriops zippeliana
CTATTGAAAGAATTTTTCTACAGAGAATTTTGAACAAGATTGATCAAGTGTGGAAAGTGGTCTCAACAAAATGATCAGCTGGTAGAACTTGCTATTAAGCATCAGATTTATGACACGGTTGATGCTAAAGGAACTGAAGGAGCTATCTTTATGGAGGTGTTGGTTCTTATATTTCCTTTGTCAATTCTAATGCCTTTGGATTTGAAATAAAGTTCCTTCTCTTTCCTCTGAAATTTTTCTTTTTTAATATTACTATAGATGTCTGAATGCTTTATTTTCCTGATCCTGTAATTTTGTCCCTATCATAAGTAGGTTTCATCTTTAAGAATTTGCCTCTGCTCTCTACTTTTTGTCTATCTTTTCTATATGCCTCTTTTCCTTTTCCTGGTTTGCTTGATTGGTGACTCTCTGCCTTGGTAAGCTAGATCCTGTGGGTTACCTCTCCTCCCATTGTTCTGATACTGTAAGACTTTTTTTCCCTATCACGATGAGTTTTTAGCTTTTACTTGTGTGGTACATTTTATTTGCAATACGGTGAAGATATTATAGAATTTCCTTTTTAAAGAAGATAGTAGCATTTCTATCTTTATATTATGTTCGTTAACTGTGGTCCTTGTAGTTTGATTTTGTGTTTTACTTCTCAATGACTAACCAAGCGTTAATCCCAATCTAGTTTGAGTTGGCATGGATTATTTTTTACCATTCCATTCCGTTTTAGGTATAACTCTCGTATAGCTCAACATCTTTGTTGTTTTGACTTGTTTGACTTTATTCATGTTGTGGCTTTAGAGCTTTTGTTTGTTCGACTTTGCCATAAGCAAGTGTGTGGGAGACTTGGTGTTGAAAATAAGAGAGAATTTCGGTCTCGAGATATGGTCTCCAAGTATGCGATGCATTTGTAAATGGAAATCTATAAGAGAGCTGTGGCAACTCGAGTGTGGACTTATGGCAGGCTGTGCTGCTGCTGTCATAATCACAGAACTTTGCTAGAAAAATTATTTGTTGCTATTGGCAACTTGGGCATATGTTAATACTACGATGAGGCCAAATCCGTTGATACACTTATTATGTAGTTGTTAGTTTGTATCTTATAGGTTTAAAGGAGTAATGGGTCTGAAGGCTGGACTACAAGCATTCGTAAACGAATCAAAATAGATACGACTTTTCCGAAACCGAAAGAGAAAACGGAATATACATGTTCAAAAAACAATGTTTATACACAATTAGATACACAGAAATAGAGACAGAGGGGAGATAACTCAACACCGAATAGAGAAGGAACGTCTTCAGGCTCTCTACTTGGTTTAATCCATCTACCATATTTATTTAGGACAAGCCCATTGTATGGCGAGAGGTACCAAGACTTCGGTATTTTTAACTCCTCTATCAGCATATCACAACTTTTGTTCACCAATGCCAAATCTCTTCCAGCACTCCATTGGAACATTGCTTTCTTCCCCACATAACCATTCAGGAGATGAAGGTATACCTCTAAATTATGACATGCTCTCAAGTTAGCTTTACACTTCAAAAAGGGTGATGCAGACAGATCAAGTTTCAATACGGCTCCTACATGTCTGTAAGTCGACAAAAACCATCCAGTGATTGTGCCAAAAGTCTTGAGGATCTCCTCACTAAAAATGCCCGGTAATTTTGGCACTATATCTTGCTTGATAACGACTCATAAGGTTTTAACTCTTGATAACGACTCTGTGTTCTTTTTTTTCTAATGCTTACTGCATGATTTGTACTTAGATATGTAATAGGTTGAAAGAGGCTCACATTGTTGAGGAATTTGAAGCAAAAGTAAATGAAAAAGGTGTGTAATTAGGTTACAGGAAGTGTTTCTATCTTGTTGCTTGTTAGAAAGTTATAGTTCTGATTTTCAGTTGTGATGCTTATGCTTTGGCAGGTTGTGCGCTGCCTACTCCTGTTGAAAGAATTTTCTACGGAGAATTTTGAACAAGTGATCAAGTGTGGAAAGAGGTCTCAACAAAATGATCAACTAGTAGAACTTGCTATTAAGCATCAGATTTATGACACGGTTGATGCTAAAGGAACTGAAGGAGCTATCTTTATGGAGGTATGCGTTGGTTCTTATATTTCCTTTGTCAATTCTAATGCCTTTGAATTTGAAATAAAGTTCTTTCTCTTTCCTCTGAAATTTTCTTTTTTTAATTATTACTGTAGATGTTCGAATGCTTATTTTCCTGATCATGTAATTTTGTTCCCATCACAAGGAAGTTTCATCTTTAAGAATTTGCCTCTACTCTCTACTTTTTGTCTGTCTTTCTATATGCCTCTTTTCCTTTTCCTAGTTTGCTTGATTGCTGACTCTCTGCCTTGGTAAGCTAGATCCTGTAGGTTACCTCTCCTCCTATTGTTCTGATCCTGTAAGACTTTTTTCCCTATCACGATGAGTTTTAACTTTTACTTGTGTGGTACATTTTATTTGCAATACGGTGAAGATATTATAGAATTTCCTTTTAAGAAAGTTAGTAGCATTTCTATCTTTATATTATGTTCGTTAGTTGTGGTCCTTGTAGTTTGATTTTGTGTTTTACTTCTCAATGACTAACTAAGCATTAATCTCAATGTAGCTTGAGTTTGGCATGGATTCTTTTTTTACCATTCTTTTCCGTTTTAGGTATAACTCTCGTATAGCTCAACATCTTGTTGTTTTGACTCGTTTGACTTTATTCATGCTGTGGCTTTAAAGCTTTTGTCTATTCGACTTTTCCATAAGCAAGTGTGTGGGAGACTTGGTGTTGAAAATAAGAGAGATTTTCGGTCTCGAGATATGGTCTCCAAGTATGCGATGCATTTGTAAAAGGAAATCTATAAGAGAGCTGTGGCAACTCGAGTGTGGACTTATGGCAGGCTGTGCTGCTGCTGTCATAATCACAGAACTTTGCTAGAAAAACTATTTGTCACTATTGGCAACTTGGGCATATGTTAATACTACGATGAGGCCAAATCCGTTAATACACTTATTATGTAGTTGTTAGTTTGTATCTTATAGGTTTAAAGGGGTAATAGGTCTAAAGGCTGGACTACAAGTATTCATAAACGAATCAAAATAGATACGACTTTTTCAAAACCGAAAAGAGAAAACGGAATATAAATATTCAAAAAAACAATGTTTATAGACAATTAAATACACAGAAATAGAGACAGAGGGGAGATAACTCAGCACCAAATGGAGAAGGAACATCTTCAGGCTCTCTACTTGGTTTAATCCATCTACCATATTTATTCACGACGAGACCCTTATATTGAGAGAAGTACCAATACTTTGGTATTTTTAACTCCTCTATCAGCATATCACAACTTTTGTTCACCAATGCCAGATCTCTTCCAGCACTCCATTGGAACTTTGCTTTCTTCCCCACATATCCATTCAGGAGATGGAGGTATATCTCTAAATTATGACATGCTCTCAGGTTAGCTTTACGCTTCAAAAAAGGGTGATGCAGATAGATCGAGCTTCAATACGGCTCCTACATGTCTGTAAGTCGACAAGAACCTTCCAGTGATTGTGCCAAAAGTCTTGAGAATCTCCTCACTGAAAATGCCTGGTAATTTTGGCACTATATCTTGCTTTGATAACGACTCGTAAGGTTTTAACTCTTAGTTCGTCGAGCCTTTCGCTTGAAGGGCAAGTTCCCAACCCTTGGTGCGCCAAAAGTAATGACACTGATTTGAAGATCAGGAATGTAAGTAGCTGCCTCTCGTAAGCATTTAGGAGTGCTAATGCACCCCCTAAACTGTGACCTGTGACTGTCAAGCTAACCTCACGATCACCTTGCTCCAAATAGAAGTTGACTAGTCTTACAACTTCTTGCATAACTTGTTCAGAGGCACTCAGCTTGTTATACCTAATAAGCGCACCCCTTGACTTGTACATGCTAAGAAATCCACACTCAACCCCTAACATCAGGGTTGTCATCAATAGGCTCCTTTAAGGCCTTGACATTGGACAGCCACTCTGACGGTGCCACGGTACCTCGCCAAGCTACAACTATGTCTCTTTGCCCAATCCTTCCGGATTCATCATCGTTGCTGACTGCAATGTAACCCATCCAATTGGAGTCTTTGCTCAAAGTACGACTAGACCTCTTGAGCCATTTAGGTAGGTGGACATGAGACATTGCATAAAAGTACTTAGTCACCTCATAACCATGATGAGTAAGGCCTAATTCTTGAAAAAGCTTGCTCTTGTTATACCGGCAGCTTCCGCAGTATTTAGACAAAGGATCAAAATCAAAGGAATCATAAGTTGCTTGGGCAAATTCCCCATATTTTGAGAATTTTTCCCGTCGAAGCCACGAAGGCAAAGGGTCTAGAACGCCTTCCCAGTTACACGAACTAGAAAACTCTCGCCACTGTGCTGATATATCCTCCTTTTGAGAAAACGTAGATTGTCCATCGTCAATGAAATCCTTCTCTGTATTCGGCTGTCTCATCAACTGTTCCAAAGACTTGTGGGAACGGCAGCCATTGTCCTTTGCACTGGCAAGCTTAGCAGCAGCAACGACTTCTTCATTTGTTTTGACCGTGTTCGTGGGCAGCATGCGGTTCAATAACAATTTCTTCATCTTGTTAGCAATAAGTAAACACAACAAAATCGCAACGACAACTTCTCCAGGCAGAGAAAAAGAGTAGAGACCAAGATTACTTATAAAGTGGGGCGCAGGGTTTGGATAGAATTTTAAATGACATCCTAATCAGCAACGGATTTTAGAATTCCTACTCAAAACAGAATTTACTTATATCAGTAAAATCTTTATTTATTGTTTTAACCCTTTTTTTTTTATATGGACTCACATCAAATTTCAATGCTGGATTTACTTCCCAAATAGCCATTGTTATATGGGGCATGTTTGGTTTAAAACGGAAGTCCTTAGTTCTCAATAGGACATGATTGGTTACATGTGGACAACTTTAATGAGCATTTGGTAGACTCAGATGGCTTATGGTGCTTGGTGGACAAATCGAATTAGTTCTGATCAACTAATCTGTAGAAAAATTTCGGGCTACTCGTTTAGTTTTCTTTGCCCAATAACGGTGGATGTGACGCATTATAATTGTTTATCTCAACATAGAATCGTGTTTAACTGACTAGATTCAATTCTTTCAAATTGATATTACCTGAAAAAATGATGGCGTGTAATTCATTAAGGCATACGAAAATTAAAATCATTTTAATAAAAAAAATATCGATGATCTAGATTAATTTAAAATTCAATTAATTCAAAACTTGGACGATAACTCAATTTAAAAGATTTGAAACTCTACTGACTCAAATTTGTACAATTTTAAAACGCCCAACAGGATCAAAAATTTTTAATTTGCTCTTGCAAATGTCTTTAATTTTTGATAATTTTTATTCTTAATCAAGTTGATGATGTTTTTATTATTTATTCTTGCAACAATTATTTGATATTCTAGAAAGTTAGAAGGTCTTAACGGTTTGTAATTATAAATGAGTAGATTTCTTCTACTGTCTTAATATTAACAAAGGTTCAAATCCCTTAAATAATCTTGGGAGAGAGATTGTTAATTAAATTTATTAGTGTTTTTGGAACATGGGTTTAATAGTCTGGCTTGTAGTGCTTATAACGAGTGTAACTCTTCAATGTTAGATATGACTCTAAAAAATAATTTAAGAAAATATTCGGTAGTTACAATATTTAGTAATAAATTATCTCAATTTTTAATTTCAAATTTTAAGTTTAATTTTTAGTTTCTACAAATAAAAGAAATTTAATTAATAATTAAATAAAATTACTTATTCACCAACAATAATTGTGTCAGTGTTGGGGTCTGTCCCTTTGCGCTGCTTCGGGGGCTTCTTCTTTGTATTTGGTTTAGCTAATCAGCTATCAGGCCCCCTGGTTCCCCCCCATGGGTCCTCTAATACACGGTTTTTTATCAATAAAATTCTTTTCAGAGGTAGCGTGTATATATATAAACACACACTTTCTCGTTTTATTTTTAATATAACAAATTAATAATTTTTTAACTGCACATTTTTTTTATTTTAGTTGAATTTCACTTAAATTTTTTTTTTTTTTTCTCACATATATATAAATAAATAAATTTAATTCAATTTTTAGATAAATTAAATTACAAATCTTCATAATACATACGACCACTTAGAGTAGCTATTCATAATTTTTTTGAGCGAAAAATTTTCTGGGTGTTTACCAACCAATTTGCCTAATAATTTGTGTATGGTTTCGTTGTTGAATGTGAAATTGATTGTATTTGCTAAGCTCCTACTCGTACTAAAACTCCACTTCATGCGGCAGAATCAAAATCACCTTTCATGCGTGTAACACGCCCTTACAAGTTTAGAGTATCCAGATATGATTTTCACTAGTTTAATCGTCGCCGGAGCTACTCAACAAGCATGGTTCTGGGGACCTCTTCCTCAATTGTTGTCTCTATGTTTTTTTTTATTTTTACAATCCCTTTTTCCATCTCCTTGTCACCCACAAGCACCATCCATGGGATTCTCGACTCTCTGGCACGATCAATGTGCTTGCTGAATCTTGTGCTGACAACATATTCTGCTTTCAATCTCGCATTCCAAAGTTCGCTAACAACCTCCGCAGCTAGACAGAGTTTACTTTTATCCCCCAAAATGCTCAACAGAACCTGTGTTTCAGTCGGACGGGCTGTTTGCTTTCGATCCTTCTGAAGTTGCTCCATTATGGTAAACACACGTTCGATGCCAAGACTAACTCCAACAGCTGGAACCTGCTTCGTGCCAAACATTCCTATAAGGTTGTCATAACGCCCCACCAGCAGCAAGTGAACCAACCTGTAAAACAAATAACTCTCATGAAGATAACATTAAGTTAATAATGCAACTGCTGATGGATCGCCCACTATTATAAAAAATATAGATAGTAAGGGGCAGAACTGTTGTTCACTGGAGTGCCAGAGTGTAGAGGTTATTCCCATCATTGAAGTCAAAGTGTGGTACTGAGCCCTTCTAATGAGAAAAAAGTGCTTAGTTTCGTTGGAAAAAACAGTGCAGGTCATATTAACTTTTTCCATCTCATACCAAGAAGTAACAATGACCTGCATGGTCAGACATTCTGACTTGTACTCATTGGTCGCATTTTTTCTTTTTTCATCTTTTTTTTTTGGGGGGGGGGGGGGGGGGGTTGGGAGTATTAACTAGCAATATGATTATTCAAGAGAGAACATGAAACAAGCACTAAGCAGAGCACACTTGCAATGTGATAACCAGTCCATTCCATTGCCTTGCCATCCCAAGCCAATGTAACCCCTGATGATGTAGTGTACTACAATAAAACTACACAAACTGAAGCTTTATCCTTGATTTGATTTGATTTCCAACACATGCCAATCCAAAAATTATAGGCTAAAAGTGGCTCATCAAAGAACTGTTAAAAGTCAACAAGTTAATACAACTATAAGGTATAACCTGCCTTCTAAGAGCCCATTACAGAGTGCATAAACTTAACTGCAATGAGATGACAGACTTCGGATATAAATGATGTTCTAGGTAGGTTACACTAAAAGTTTTAGTCTTGGAGATCCTGTTTTATAAAATAAAAAGGGAACTCCTCCCAACAATTAATAAAAATAAAAGTCATCATTGACCAAGTTTTTGAAAAAAATTATAAAAAAAAAAAAAAAAGAACCTCCTCACCAGAAATGATTCTTGAAATGCTGAACCACCGTTGCCTAGGGGAAATCTCCAGGCAATTTCCAAAATCAAAGAAAGAAAACCAAAGCAAATTGATACCATAACTTGCGGCTTGAAAATTGACACAATCCAAACAGACGTTGGTCATATATAACAATTATTATGCTCAGTGAGGTTTATTATTATACCATTTTTTCTCTGATACCATCCTTAATGTTTGTCAGTATGAAAAATCAAAATAGCATGATAATCTCCCCCTCCATCTCTTCCTCAACCACTTGTGGGATTGTGAGCATCTTTGCCCCACATCATCCATGGTGATATATAAGGACCAAGTCTTTGTCTTTACGATAAATTCAGGGCAGTTAAATTGATCAGAGAACAACCATTCCACCAATTCCACCATCGAAAGACCATGTCACTGCTACCTGCCTACTCCCTGCCAGTACAATGCTGACAACAGCAATATACTTCACCAGGACACCAAGCAATAATTTGTTTTCTTGGTGAAAACAAATTAAATTACAAGGAAATCACTAGACTCCCAAGCAATAAGGCCAGGATGAAGATTCACGACAGAAACTACGTCTATACCAAACTAAACAAAAAATAAACAAATTCCATCTAACCCAACAATGGGGACCAGATTTGGTCATCCCTGTCAATACAGAGATGAAAAGCAATGCTGAAAATGCATACCAGTTACAATTAACCAACAGATATAAAAAATTAGTCCTATCATTTGAAAACATAGTTTTGCCTGAAAACACTAAATCCAGACAAAGTTGTTTCCTCAAGGAATCAAAGATGGAACACTACTGTTTATCCAAACAACATGAATGAAGAACCAATTAAAGCAGAGATAACAAGACAGGGAGGGGCCAAATTGTAGAATGATATTATTATAAACATATGCAATGTCAAGACATAAATCAATATATTCCATTGGCCAAGAAACATAACAGATTTAAACACTTAAAAAGAACATAGTGTGGAAAGGGGATATGAAGACAATGAAGTCACAATGGGTAGACATAATTAGTGCTTGAGGAATCTCATCTCTGCAATTGATCTTCGTAAGAGACATAAATGTTTCTAGACAGGATTCCAATGTCCATTATGCAATTAACCAAAGAACTAACAGGAATTGACTCATCATTCATATTATTCCATCATTAAAAGAACTCTGCTTACAGAGCCAGTGCACCTTTACCAAAAACATAATTGACTGAGATTGTCTCAACAAGCCATAATCCCAAAAAATTAATTGGGGTCCAGTCATTCAAATCCTTCCTAATCAAAGACTCCCACTTTTTGGTCTCCCAATTCCAATCTGCTCCTCATTTAATAGGCTTTGGTCACCCCTTTTAGCAGCACATTTTTAGATAACTATAAAGCAAAAATTATCCAAGTACATCTTGGCCAAGGCACTTTGTAAAAAATTTAAAGGCACCACACCAACCTGAGTATTACATTCTTGTCCTAAAACAAACATGCATAAATTACAGGCTCCAATTTTATCAATTATAAATCAAATTATATGCCAAAATTTATCTACAGCTTCTGTAAGCAGCAAGTGTAGGACAGTTATGCATCCCCAAGTACAGGGTTTGTCTTCCCTTTTTCACTACAAATTTTTAAAGCCTATAATTTTATATCCAAAACAGTTCAGGAAAAAAAAAAGAAGAAGAAGAAAGAGAAGCATGTTACTGTGTGCCTAATTACTCTCCCATCAACATTCACACTTCAAGTCGCTCAGATAAAAACCAATTTATCCCAAGAAACCCGACATCATAATACTTAATAATGAAGCAGCCCCAATAATTTAATCAACAAATGATCAACATGTATATGCTATGCAATTACTTCAAAACAAAGAAATCTCAACATCACACTGGGTGGGTGGCATCAAATAGATCATTACCTGCATAGTCCCAACAGCTTCAAATATCACCCCAGTGTAATAATCCAGCCCCCTTGCAAGGCTCAGATCAAAAACCACTCTATTAATGCACTTGGACTTGTGAAGAGCTTCAAAAACAATATCTCCAAATCATCCAAGGCATGTTTAGAAGAAGCATTGTCTAGAAAGCTGCTGCCTTTCTGCTTAAGCCTTGATAATAATTCCTTTGGTGGTCCCCTTTGCTTCACAAAGCTGCCAATCCTGTCTGCTGTTTCACCATTCAATCCCTTCTCCTCCACCTGTAACAATTTGGAAGTAACACATCACCAACAAGATAAGTCATCAATAAAAAAAAAAACAAAGAATTGCTACTCAGAAAAAATTCGATGCAAAAAAATTGGTGCCAAGCACCCAAAAAAAAACAGAAAAAACAAAAAAATCCCAAGAGCCAACACCCTTTACCAGAAGTCCAGACATCCAGCATCATTTATGGTAAGTAATGTAAAATCGTAAGTGCCAACATTAATTTGACAACACAATGCCACAGATAACAATAGAAAAAATTATCATTTTGCTATTCAATTTTCCAGCATGCCAAACACAGGACCTGTTCTCATGGCTTATGCACTTTTTTGACATCTCAAATTAAACCTCTTCTTTTCCACCTAGAATACGTTACAAGAAACACATGGCACTGACGAGAAAATGGAGGTAGCTAATTAACAACACAATAGAAAATGATGATGGATTCTCTATATTTTCATATAGCATGTATCCTAATGACATAATGACTATGCCAAGCAAATAGTCAGACCCAAAGGACAATCATAGGCCCATATTTGTGCTATTATATCAACAAAATTATGCCAGCTATTGCATGAAATTTTAAGCAGTATGTAAAGAACCAATTTATCAGGATATATTGTGCAATCCCAGTAAAGGAGAAAGAAGGTGCTACATATAAACAGAAAGCACAGCCAAACCAATTAAAGATGCACCAACTAGCTTTTCGGTTTGATGGTCTCAGTTTTGCCAGCATTGATTCTAAATTGAATCGTGGGTATAACTGGGTTTCTCAACTTAGATGTCGTTTTCTTTCCTATACTACAAGAAATCAATCTATTCTGGATCCAACGGAACTCATAGAGAATGATGTGTCGCATTCTCTTCCCAATCACATGCCATTGTGTATGAGCATGCAGAACAAATCAGTTTTACCGGTCAAAGCATGGTTTCTGTGTGCTGTCCAGTTTCAATATGCTCTTACCATTTCCTTTTTAACCTGCTCAAATGTTTGCTTGTCTAGTTTGTCAATACTTGAACACATAGCATGAAATTTCTCAGGTGGCACTCCACAAATTTCAAACATTCCATCCAGTAACTTGCGATGATTTAATTTAACCTGTCAAAAAACAAGTCAAAACAATAAGCACTTCAGCCAGCACTGGCAATTGCTTGGTCATCAAATTTAGCCACTAAAAAGACAAAAGCACAAATTTAGCTGCTAAGAATAGAGGAGTTTAAGATCAAATTGACAGCATATCATTCAAATTCAGCCACTTAGGAAACTTGAGTTCAAAAGTCAGTTGAAAGAATCCATATTATTTTAGCAGATGCTGAGTTAAAAGAAGTTATGAGTCAAACACTCAGGATAAAGTTTAATGATGTCACAAATTAGCTTGGGTGCAACAACCAAAGGTAACCTCATGGGCCCATTTTTAAAAAAGCAGTTGAATCTTTGAATATAAAAATAAGGCTATATTCATTGGATCTTTTCACTCTATTTCACTTTCAAATTCCACAGCTCAGCATTCATGCCTTTGAATAGTTGCTACATTTATCGATGTAGGAAAGCCAAAGATAAATTTATGGGTGACAGAGCTTTAAAGTTTATTAGAGTCCAAAAAGTTGAAACTTTGAGTTTAAATCATGGAATTTGGATCATTATAGTGAAGAGACTAAGAACAACCAAAATTGAAAGAAACTATAAATGTCACACTGATATGGATGAAGAGTTAGCAGCAAAACACCAATAGGATCTTTGAACGGATTTTAGGAACCATTCCTAGGGAAAGAGGGCACCACGCCACCTTCTAGCTGAAAATTACCAATATCCAGAAAACTCATCCAGTAACTTCATGCATGGCATGCTCCTGCAGACTTTGAAAGAGTTGCTTTTAGCTGAAACTTCTCAAACAAGTAGTCATTGAGTCAGTTACTAAAGTCAGTGGCATTATAGGGGCATTAGGCAAAGGTGTCAAGAATGCAGTTTTAGCCAACTTTACTGTCGGGAAGCATTTCAATACTTGAGCCTTTCTTAACAACAAAGCAAGATGAAATTAACTAGATAGGCCAGATTTCAACTCTATTTTGGATATTAGCAGGCACCCTCTTAGGAGGCTTTTGCTTCTTGGGCTGCCAGAATTCCATGAAAATCCAAAGGCAACAGCTGCTAAAGGTGTGAACTGAAAGTAGCTCTTCCAAAGTCTGCTCAGAAGGGGATCATTGCCCCTTCAACTTATCTAATCCATGATTGCATGATCCATTTACTTGCATTTCCCATGCTTCAACATAAACAATTGTATCACTTTACCTTATGCTTTGGACTTTTATTAATTTCAGTTAAATCAATGCATAGCCTTCTTTAATGTTTCTTAGATGTAGCCATGTCTTAGTGAACTTCCTTTGTGGGATCATTCTGCAGGTATACTATATTAGAATGAACAACCTATAGCTACCCAAGCACACCCTCGATTGAGCAGCTAAAGGCTTTTTGCTAAGGATTTACATATTTTTGAGTGCCTGCACACACACACATATTATCTCTGATTTTTATGCTTGCTATTCTTCTTTGTGAATTGACAAAAGCCCAAAATCTAAGTTTGTAACTCAAATTTTTGTAGGTTTTCTGCTGGGGACTAGGCAAACAAATTTTGGAGACAAAAGATGGTGGAAACACATGGATTCCTCGTTCAATACCCTCAGCTGAAGAAGAAGATTTCAATTATAGATTTAATTCCATTAGCTTCAAAGGGAAGGAAGGTTGGATTGTTGGAAAGCCTGCAATTGGAGAAATGCTTTATATGGCTATGCTTTTCTGTAGGAAAACATTTGAGTTTGCTAAGAAACCTGACTATTGACATTTCTCTTATGAGCATGCTATTCTTTTCTGGTGGCTTGGTGCCTTCACCACCTCCCTTGAGGCTTGGTCACCGAGGCACAAATTCTTTCTACACCACTCACCAATAATTCTCGCATCAGGCTCAAATTCTCAATAACCTTTACGACCTAATAAAATTCGGTCTAAAAACCAAGAACATATGTGCATATAATAAAGATGATATTTTTAGCTCTATTCTTTTGACAGTGATTCTATGCCGATTTCCCTAGGAGAAATCAATGTCATTTATACAAATGTCTCCTAATTGTTTCCATTTCTTTCGCCAACATGAAATTGCTCTCTACATTTGCTTTAGCTGCATCACTGCAAACCCTTTTTAGTCCATTTTAATTTCTTTTTTTCATTTCTCCCATACTAGATTACCACTGTAAAATGCCAAATGGGAGTTTGATAGTCAAGAAATAGCAATGTCAAATGGTTCAGGTCTTGTCATGAAAGTTTTGATACTGTGTCAAGAAAGTATTTAATTCAAAAATTTAATTTGTCAGGTAAGATCCAAGAATAGATCATATATTGAACTCGATCAACTACTTTAGCATAAAAAAGTGAATACTTTTATGTAGAAACGATAAGATTGGAAAGAAGCAGCATTTAACTTGGGCAAGAGGTCCAATCTAGCATATCTTCGCTTGATTTATATTAAGGGAGGCTTGCCACATTCGTAGCTGCATTGCTGAAGTGATGGAAGCTGACTTTTTGGCACCTGTTAAGAGTGGGGAGTTGAACGTGTGTGATTGATTCACTAAACTGGAAATGAAGCCAATCAGCCTTTGGTCTCTTGATTGGATTTTCTGATAGCCAGTAGGTCATGGTTGGTCTTCTGATTTAATGGTTGATCAGTTTTGTATACACTCTCCTTTTGGATTAGGAGTGCACATTCTAGTGAGCTTCAAAATTTAATATGGCCCCTTTGTCTTAGTTTCTATGTTTTATGCTCTTAGATGGTTTCTTGTGCAGGAAGAAGCCTGGGCAGCAGGGGGCAGTGGGGTTCTGTTGAGAACAACAAATGGTGGCAAGACTTGGAGCCGTGATAAAGCAGCTGACAATATTGCTGCAAATCTCTACTCAGTGAAGTGAGTGATTATAGTGAGAGCTATATGGCTAATTTTTATGTCCTTGTTTGACCGACAAGTTCTTAACAGGAGAAGATAGGAAAGTCGATGATTAAGCATATGGAGAAAATGCTAAGAAAATGTTTGGAAGTTGCAGGATTTCTTTATGGATCAGTCTGTCCACCAAACACAAAAGCAATAATAACCGCCCAATACTTGGCGAGACAATGATTTTACAAGGCACTGGTACTGATGATTTCTGTTTTTTAGGTTTATCAATGGTGGAAAGAGATTTGTGCTAGGAAATGATGGGGTTTTGCTTCGGTATCTTGGATAGCTTTGCTGCCGTATATGGTAGGGTAGTTCTTCGTTCCCTCCTCTGGATGTAATTTGTAACGTCATGTTATTGGGGTCCTTCCATTTGTTTATAAAATCGGGTGGAGGGGGAGCCTGTATAAGCGTGCGAGTGAATGAGTTAGGAAACAATTGTGGATTTTCGCCCAGCCATAACATGGGGAAGATGCATTTCAACCGGTGATATCAACTTTGCAGAATTTGCAAGGCTGCAGGATGTCGTGCATTTGGCTCTCTAAACATGGAAACAAAAGCTTAATGTGCTTAGTGGTGTGTAATTCCCATGGAGGATAAACGGTATGTTAACCAAGAGGGCCAAAGATCAACAAGTAAACATATAAATGCGTTTAACCTACAAGTTGATCAGTAAGATATTGGAATATGATCCTACTTTCTTCCGGACTATTGTTAGTCTTGCTAACTGTATTTTGTGCTACTCTGATGGCTTTGAAATTATCTCTTTGCTTTTCTTTCTTCTATTTTTTTTGGTTTCTTTCTTTGCAGTACAATAGCTATTTCCTTCTTGACCAGAAGGTTTAAAATGCGCATCATGAGCATTACTATTGTTCCAGTCATTTTTGGTCATTGCAGCTAATGCAATCGTAATTGCGTGTGATGTGACCGCAATTTTGGGTTATGCACCACAATTGCTGATGTGATGCATGTAAATAGATGCCTAAGACTACTGTCCACCTGGATTTTAGCGACCACCAGTTTAGGAGCTTGTTTGTTCCTGTTATAATTAATATGACTAGTTTTAACCTTGTGATCTTTCTAATGATTTATACAATTTGTATGGGGCAGCCTTATAGTTCTAAGCAACGAAGCTAATATCTTTAGCACATGCAGCAGCTAATGAGTCACAATTATGATAGAAAAAATGTCTTTTCTGGTAAAATTCTGGAAAATGCATATTATTCTTTTCTTTTCTTTTTTCTGTGAGAAATCATGTAAGGTCTGTCACTTTGTCAAAATCTCACGATAGGCTAATGAGAGCATTTGTCAATTTATTTTACTCAAATTTAAGTATTAATTATTCCTTTTTAATATGGTACAAGAGTAAGAAAAGACTACAGAATTTCAAGGATACACTGGCAAACCAATATACTCAGTGTGGTTTGGCGCAGAAAGTGAAAGGCGGGCAGTTTTTGTGGACGTGTGAAGTGCATTGGATGTTTAAAGTGTGCTTTATTTGCAGAGAAGCCATTTGCTATTGAAATCGTTTATGGAAGAGCGAGGGTTATCGGACAATGGGCTGATCCAGAATGCAAAATTCAAGCAACCATAGAAACTTGTCCTGTTGATTGTATCTCGTAAGACAGTAGTTTTCCTTAATCGCAGAATTAATTTTGTCTTCTAACTTACCAAGATAGAGGTTGGCTTCCAATTTGTTACTTGTTGGAAGGTTGGGTTCGTCTGTTTATGCAGCTGAGCTTGTTCAAATTCTAAGTTGTCAAACAAAGCAAACTAAAGTCTGTATGAAGGGACAAAATAAAATTCTTGTGAAACAACAATGTAGTGTCAGCTACAAGGATATCTATCCTATACTTCAGATGAAACCTGATAAGACACATAAAAAAGATAGTTTGCTGCTATACCATCTTATATTGCAAAGACCATAATTTGGGAGTCATTCACTTAATCCAGCGTTAGTGTAGAAGACTGAAGAAAAGGAATCATGTTCTCATGCAGTGCTCCTCTAATAATGACGAAGGTTAAACCTAGAATGCCATGCATCAAGTGCAAAATTTCATGGATACATGTCTGGATATGTGCATTAAGTGCCAATGTTACTTCCACCACTTTGGTGGAAAATTTGAACTTAGCAACAATAAAACACCCCTCATATAAGTTACAATGGTTGAATGATAATAAAGAAAGAAAGGTTGCATAATGGGTTAAATATATTTTATCATAAAGGTTAGAGGGTGTGGTACTCAACTATTTTTAAAATATATTTAAAAAATTATTATCATTAAATTTGTAAAGGATGAGTGAAAAACTGCATTTAAGATAAAATATAAATTATATGAACGGTTAGTAAGATCATTTGGCTTATCTAATACATTAAATACTTTCTTGTTATTAATGAATTACATGCTCCATAAGTTTATTTGGTAGATTTGTTATGGTTTATTTTAATGACAACTTGATTTATGGTAGAATTCATAAAAGAGAACGTCGTTGAGCCACGAAGATGTCAGAATCCAGCGTTTTGACCATGCGGAAAAGCTCGGCTTGAAGATTACCGCTAACTAACATCTTAGGGATTGCTTCATCGGCCTCCATGATGCTTCTTCCTCCAAATTTCTCTGACCGTGATCGCCGCGCTCTCGACCACCTCCTTCCTGCAAGGTTCCATTCCTCCTAATACGCGCGCACGCACAAAATCGCACTTGTTCGGGTTTTGAGTTAGTGAACTACGGTCTACAGGACCAGTGGAATTACGCAGAGTTAACTGGGGAAAGATGTTGGTATTGAAGGAAACAACTTGTATTATGTATTGAGGACCCTTGAATGCCGCGGGTTGATTGTGAGACAACATGTGGTTCTGAAGAAGTCCAAAGAAGCCGAGAATGGTTCGACAGTGACTACCAGCTATGCAAAGCATTTGGGTGTTCAACAGAGGTTTGAGATTGAAAAGTGTGCAGATGGTGAACAATATGGGGACACGACCGGAGATGGAGATGGTTTGCATGTGAGAGATTTTGCACCAGCTATGACAGCTATTTGTGATAAGCTTGAACAAGCCAATGACAAGGTGAATGTTTTGACTGAATAACGCCACGGGTAGTAACAGTTTAGGAAGACGATTTTTTTACTAACTGTCATTATGCATTTTATTGTGTGACATGTTGTCTTGGGACGAGCCTATTTGTAAGTTCAGTTGGACAGAGTTTGGATGCTATGTCATGTAGTGAAAATCTAAATGAGAGCATTAACATCCTCAATATCACTTTTTTTTATTTACTGGCATTTCAAATTTGTTCAGGTTTTAGTTTTCATTTTATGCTGATTTTTTTAACTGTTATTGAAGTTGCTTGTTATATCAGACATCAAGAATGATCTAGGCTATAGGGGTAACGGACCTGCTGGACACAAATCTTGGAGCATTGTAAGTCCTATGTTGGTGTTTGAATGCAGCTCTGTTGGCAATGAAAAAAGAGGTTTAGGCACTAGAGGATAATGAGACATGGATAGTTGCTACTTTGCCTAAGGGAAAGAAGGCTCTTGGTAGTAAATGGGTGTACAAAATCAAGTATCATGCAGACGGAACCATCAAGCGATACAAGGCACGCTTGGTTGTTTTTGAAAATCATTAGATCGAGGGTCTTGATTATAATGAGACGTTTGCACCTATTGCAAAGATGGTCACGGTTCGTACCTTCTTAGTAATAACAGCGATCTGTGGATGGGAATTGCATCATATGGATGTGCACAATGCATTTTTGCATGGCGATCTTGAGGAGGAAGTTTATATGCGGTTTCCACCAGGGTTTACAGCATCCGGAGCGAATAAAGTGTGTCGTCTACACAAGTCTCTTTACGGGCTGTGACAGGCACCGCAGTGTTGGTTTGCCAAGCTTACTACGGCTCTGATTCAATATGGATTTCAGTAATCTGGCTCAGAATATTCTTTGTTCACATTTCGGCATGGCAAAGTTTAGTTGACCATTTTTGGTCTATGTTGATGATCTGATGATAGGTGAGACTGATAGTGATGCCATTCAGGTGTTTAAAACTTACTTGAATACTTGTTTCCACATGAAAGACCTTGGCAAATTGAAGTACTTCTTAGGTCTTGAAGTAGCACGAAATTCAACTAGGATTTTCCTTTGTCAGAGAAAATATGCTCTTGATATTATTTCTGAGATCGATTTGTTAGGTACTAAACCTGCAGGCACACCAATGAAGCAAAATCATCACCTCGCTTTAACTATGGACGCGACTCTTCCTAATCCTATGTCTTATCAGTGTCTTATTGGTCGTCTTATCTACCTAATAATTACTTGACCTGAATTGTCTTATTGTGTGCATATCTTAGCATATCCTATGCGGATTTATTGTGATAGTTAGTCAGTTCTTCACCTTACTCACCACATTGTGTTTCATGAACGCACCAAGCACATCGAGGTTGATTGTCACTTTGTTCATGATGAGATTCGCCATGGTATCATTCTTCCTCAATTTGTATCATCGTCTCACTAACTAGTTGATATCCTTACCAAAGCTCTTGGCAAACGTTCATTTGATGCCATTCTTTGCAAGTTGGGTATTTCAGATCTTCATGCTCCAACTTGAGGGGGGGTATTAGGGTGAATATTTGGTAGCTGAAGTTTCGGTAGTCTTATGTCTATTAGTATATATTTATATTTGGTAATTTTGAGTAGTTACACATAATTAGGTAAATTGAGACTGAAGTTATGAAATTTTTAGGGTACACATTGTATATATATAATATAGAATATTGGAATGAAGAGGGGCGTCAGTCAAAATTTCTTTCCCAATTTTCTTGGCTTCTCATTATTATTATTATTATTAACTTAATAGACCAGAATTTTTGTGAATCATGAAATTACCAACCCTTGTTCATTCTCAGTCATGGCAATTTTAATAAAGTCGACAATAAACATTGATTTTCTCTCATGATTTGTTGGCTACTGCTAGGGAGGACATACCAAATTTAGCATAATTGCCGCTAAAGGATTTTTCTTTTCTTTTCTTTTCTTTTTTGTTAAAAAAGAAGAAGAAGAATAAGAAGAAGAAGTTCATCTTTTTTCTGTGAGGTGGGAAGTGTCGCAGTGCTGGACTTTGGGCTACAAATACAAATTGTGATGATGGCTAGAACAAGAAAAAAAAAATAACTCATTCGCAAAGTTAATGCAAAAAAGCTGATGTTATGCCTCCTAAATTTATCAAACAAAAGACTTTTTACGTGGAAATCAAGAGCTCAACCCCTGAGAAGACACATGCATTTTGGCATGCCAATGGATTTATGGGTATCCTTTTTTTAGATTTTGTCTTCGTCCCTGTGTGTAGCATGCATGAGCTCGATGCTGCTGTTCTTTTTTTCTTCTTTTTTTTTTTTTTGGGTGAAACTAATGGTCATTGCACACACCATTTACTGCAGCAGTAAGGGACTTCATATTGGATTGAGTGACCAAACTCATAAATTATGTATTTTACCTTGAAATAGTTTATGCTACGTGTGTATATATATATATATTATTTTTAATTGATAATTACATATTTATATTGTGTATATGAATATTGGATATTTTAATTTACAAAAAACAATTCACAATTATTTTGCTATGTTTGATTTTAATTCTCGTGACTATTTTGAAGCTAACATTATTTTAGTTGAATGAAAATATACTTTACATTAAATAAGTATATGCCGACCAATTATTTTATCAAATAATCGTGATAGTACATGAATATATGTGCATATGGTTATGTAATTGTTTGTCTATTAAAAATATACATTTTTTGATTATTTATTTTATTGGAGTGATAATAATTTGATTTTTTCTCAAAACAATTCATAAAATATTGTGAAAGACTTATTAGAACTAAAAAAGAGTTAGATTTGAGGTTTAAAAAATGTAGTTAATTGTAATTGAAATTAATATGATTATTGATTACACTTTAACATTTTTGGAAGTTCAATAAAAATAAAAAAGAAAAGTTGTAAAATTAAGTAGTTGTATAATTTTTTTCTTTAAAAAATTATTTAAAATCATTAATTTCTCTTAACTTTAATAATATATTAATATAAAATAGTATTGAATTTGTTTGATATAAGAGCTTATAATATCTACTAATAAATGAATTTTTTTTTGTTATATTTTATTTAAATAATAAAATAAATTTGAATTTAAATTATTATGAGTTTTTTAAATAAAATAAAATTTAATAGTAATTTTTTATTTTTAAGAAAATAAAAAGAGAAAAAAAATTCACATTAAAATTTTATTTTTTAATAAAATTTTAAGAAAAAATTATAGACTAATTATTATGTTAGTGTTAAATACTACAAAGAATGAAAGTCTACTAAAAATACTATAATTTAAATTAAATACTTAAATATTTATAAAATCAAGTAAATGTTATAATATAAGTGTTTTACAAGCTATTTTAAACAAGGCAACCTTTGCATCTTTGTCGTGGATTGCCACGGAAGCTAAAGGACAAGAAACTGCTGTATTCATCACCCTTTGACAAAGTGATTAGAAGCAAAATAATTAATTAGTGTTTTAAGAGTTGACCTCTCGATCTTCTCTCTCATCCACACCTCCTCCTTCCTCCTCAACCGGCTATGTCTGGCGGTGGCAATCCTGGCTTTCTTAACCTTTCCAACCCTCAAGCTGAGCCGGTGGGCGAGAATGGCGCGGCTCTACCGGGTCGTCCCCTTGGCGGATATGGCCAAAACTCAGTTGGTAGTTAGACTGACTTCTTTCCCCCTCAGCGCCGGGGAGGAGGCACGGGGAGATCGACGGAGAGCATGGAGAAGCTTGGAGGAATAGATCCGCTGCTCCACGTCGTTTCTCCATCTGGCTGCTGCTGTAGTAGTGGTTGCAGTTTGGGTCTGTGCGACATCGTTGTGGCTTGGAGGAGGAGATGGTGTCTCGTCGGGGGTGGGGGAGTTTTTTTCTCCGCTTCTTTCTGTTGGATTCTTCTTCAAGCGTGTCAAGACTTGATTCGGCGGCGCCAGGAATCAAAGGTGCCATCCCTCTGCTCTCTTGCTGTATGTAATATATCTCCTATATATTCTGAACAGTTTGGCATTGTGCCTACTTCATGAGGAAGGCAGGACGATAGAGGAAGAAGCCATTGTAGAGACTAAGAAGCTGATAGAAGGTTACAGGAAAGAATTGCTTCGTTTAGTGGTCGAAAGTGAAGGGAGTGTAGTTCCAAGAGCATGCAAGGAATTTGCTATGGGGATGAGCCATGTGTATCACTATTTATACCTAATTGATGAGAGGGATGGATTTTCATCTCCAAATAACAAGGTTATTGAAGACATTAAGGCTACTGTTTGGGAACCCATTTCTCTTTCTCATGTTCATGGTCATGAACCGAGGAGCAATTTTTATGTTGGACATTAGGCTTTTTCTTATAATATAGAAATAAAAAAATTCTATATCAATATATAACATAATAAAAAACAATAATATGGTGTGTTTAAGTTGTTATTTTAATGTTAAATTTTTAATTAACGACATAAACATATAAATATTTTTGTTATTATACAGTTATTTTATCCATTCTTCATATTTAGGTGCACTTAAACTCTCACATTGTGAGCTAATAATATGGCGATTACGTCATGTCCCGGAGGAGCATTCAGCCAATTAATAGATAGCCTTTAGTCTTATGAATTGGGGTGGGTTTGGAAGGAAGGGGGGGGAAAGACTAAGAAACGAAAATGAAAGAAAAGGTTTCTCAAATCCTAAACAACCCCCAACGAAAGCTTTAATTATTATTTATTTATCATTATGTTTCTGCGACAATGGCGTGTGCTGTCAATCGCCTTAACGTTGCTCAAATCCCATCCATGAATGAATGATTAGAGGTTGTAGCACCAAAAGTGGACAAAAGCTTCATCTTACTACAATCTATTAAGATGACGAGGTAACATTGTAGCCGGTCGACTGTTTGTTGCTCTTAAATATTATCCTTTTTTTTGTGTGTTGACTCTGGCCCTTAAATATTTTACCTTAAATTAGTAAAATTCATGTATAGATGTCCATCTTTCTTTTTGTGTTTACCACACCTTATTATATTAGTAGTAAAACAAAGCTTTTGCTCGATAAAGTACACATATGACAAAACTCATTACTTTATTATTGAATTTGATCACATATTATTTATTTATTAGCAATATATGTCAGATCTTTTATTACACATTTTTTTCCTTTACCAATACAAATAGGAAATTCATGCAACAAACATACACCTATAAATTCAAAAATAAAATAATGAATCTTGTGACAATATTTGAAAAAAAAAAAAAAAAAATCCCATATTGTGATCTTCCTATAATTAAAAGCAAGAAAACCCTTCCACTAAATAGACTCTAGAAAACCCTTCCCATATTGAAATCAACTCTAGATACATTAGATATGGAATTTGGCTTGGTGTTTTTTACAGTAGACTTAAGGAGATTTAAGATGATGTTTTTTACCTTTACACTTAAAGATTTACATGTTTTTTCCTGCTATGATTGATTGCATTAAGGTGATAAAGCCAAAAATGACCTAAAAGGATATGGGTTACATCTATAGATAAGATATCATAATAAACCTCATGCTTATAATTATCTAATTGAATGAGAACTCAACATTGTTTTTTTGTGACTAGTAAAGTAATTTTCTTAATTTAAGTCAATAAAAAAGGTTGCAAGTGTGGTTATGTCTGAAAATTCAACCTAAAAAGTGTAGGCTTAGCAATGACATTTATGGTACTTTTTTCAACAAAAAACAAAATTTCATCCATAACCTTTAATGTCTTTGAGATTTTTGCCCAGTATCTTTATATTTTTTAGAATTATTCCATTATATTTGCTTTGTTACCTTTTTACACACAATTTTTTGTCAGTCTTTTAGTATCATTATCACGTGACAATTATTGTAATATTGTCATCTCAATTTTGCTTAGATATCACGTCACCAGTTTTATCAAAACGTGACCATAAATTATTTTTTTTAAAAAATAAATATAAAAAGTTAAAAAAAAATAAAAATAAAATTATTTTTTTTAAAAATTTTTTGTGAAATAATTTAAATTAATTTTTAAAAATGAAATAATTAATTTAAAAAAAATATTACTTGAAAAAAAAAATAAAAAAAAAAGAAATTAATCTTAAATGGTTCTGACAAATAAAAATTAATTTGAAAATATTATAACGTCTACTCAAACATTGCCAACTCTAACACAATATCTACTTGGTGAACACTTGCTACTACTCCTCCAATAACACCTATTATGTATTTTTTTTCTTTTTTTTAAATTAATTTAAAATTTCTTTCTATCTTTAAAATTAATTTCTAATTTTTTTAGAAATTTTCAAATTTAATGTATATTTTAAAAAAAAATTGATTATATTTTTAGAAATTAATTTAGAATTTTATTCTACATGTTAAAATTAAAGTTTAAATTCTTAAGATTTTTTTATATTTTTTAAATTAATTTCTAATTTTAAAAAATATTTAGAGTTTTTTTGTTTTTAAGATTAATTTATAATTTTCAATAAAATTTTAAAAATAATTTATTATTACATTATTACAAATTTATTGACATAACATTTGAGTTAACAAAATTAAAGTGATGTAATGTTATAGAAATTATTTTGTGGGAAGGATAGTAAAAGACTAAAAAAAAAAAAAGTGTGAAAGGGTGATGAGGCGAGCGTAAATGTTGGATTGAAAAAAAAAAAGGATAGAAAAAAATCTAGAAAAAGCTAAAGGTTATAGGCAACAATAATCAAAATATACCTAACAACAACACAATACTAGTAATCTTCCTCAAAATTATCAGTTTTCATCATTTTTCCTAACATATTTTATGAGATCTACTATCTATATTACTAAAATCATAAGTTAAACTCAATACTCAATGGTAAATCAATATTCATAGTTTAATTAATAAAATTAATATTGAATTCTATTTGTAGAACTAATTGATAAAGAAAATAAATATAACAATAAAAAGAAAATCAAAGATCTCAAATAACCTAATTAAGAAATAAAAATATCTTGTAGTAGTGGTTGTAGTTTGGGTCTGTGCGACATCGTTGTGGCTTGGAGGAGGAGATGGTGTCTCGTCGGGGTGGGGGAGTTTTCTTCGCTTCTTTCTATTGGATTCTTCTTCAAGCGTGTCAAGACTTGATTCGGCGCAAGGAATCAAAGGTGCCATCCCTCAGCTCTCTTGCTGTATGTAATATATCTCCTATATATTAGCTGAATCAATCAGCTAGCAAAATATTTATCAGTTTTTTTGTGTCTCACCTTCTCTCAAACTGAGGGAGGAAATACGTGTGGGTACGAGAAGGTGGTGGGTCTGGGGGACAAATAATAATAATGTAAAATAATATTAGTAAAATTAAATTTTGAGATAAATTCGCTTACTTATTAATAAATAAAGCCTCGAAGAGAGAGTGACTGACTGACTGATTAGCGTTAGCATTTTGGAACAAAGATTTGAGGTAATATATTTGTATAGATGTGTGTGTGTGTGTGTGTGTGTGTGTGGGGGGGGGACGCACCTTTGATGAGAGAAATAATGAATGAAGACTGTAGCGAATATAAGCTGGAACCCAATTTATTATTATCACTGTTCTTCCATTAATTACTATTAAAAATCTTTCTTTACGATCCAGGTTGAAAAATCAGGAAAAAGCAAAAAAAAAAAAAAAAAAAGGGCTAAGCGTAAAATTTAATTCCCCTTTTGTTTGTCTCTTAATACTCAATTTATATTGGTGTGAGTGCTACAATATAACAAGGAAAAAAAATAATTTAAAATACAAAGCATATTCTAACATTTATTTATCATTATGTTTCTGCGACAATGCCGTGTGCTGTCAATCACCTTAACGTTGCTCAAATCCCATCCATGAATGAATGATTAAAGGTTGTAGTACCAAAAGTGGATAAAAGCTTCATCTTACTGCAATCTATTAAGATGACGAGGTAACATTGTAGCCGGTCAACTGTTTGTTGCTCTTAAATATTATCCCTTTTTGTGCATTGACTCTGGCCCCTAAATATTTTACCTTAAATTAGTAAAATTCATTTATAGATGTCCATCTTTCTTTTTGTATTTACCACACCTTATTATATTAGTAATAAAACAAAGCTTTTGCTCGATAAAGTACACATATGACAAAACTCATTACTTTATTATTGAATTTAATCACGTATTATTTATTTATTAGCAATATATGTCAGATCTTTCATTACACATTTTTTCCTTTACCAATACAAATAGGAAATTCATGCAACAAACAATACACCTATAAATTCAAAAATAAAATAATGAATCTTATGACAATATTTGCAAAATAAAAAAATCTCATATTGTGATCTTCCTATAATTAAAAGCAAGAAAACCCTTCCACTAAATTTAATGAACCTACTAATAAAATTGATAACAAAAATTCAAGGAAATTTCCAAACAACTTTTCCTTAAGTGTTCATTTGACTAAATTATGGCATGTTTTCAATCAAGATAGAAGTTTCTTCTTTTTAGAGGTAGATTCTCAATGGTGAGCATAACCTTGCCAAGTTCACCAATCTTGAAATTGATACAAAACATAAGTCACTTTGTTGAAGCAATCTTCGTAACCTTTTGTATTATCATTATGTACGTTTCTTTAATAGTAGGTAAAAATTCTACCCCAATAACTTCCATGTCAAGAGGTGTGTTTAAACATGAATTAGGTATAATGGCATACTATTAGGTTAACAGTAATCCAAAAAAAGCAACCCAAAGGTAAAAAAACAAAATGGTTACATCTTAGTTGAATTCATCAAAGAGATTTTCCCTTGGATTATTCTTATGCCAAAAGGATTGCTACTATACATAAGGTAAAAGATAGAAAGTAAACCAACTTTAATAATTAGGGATTCCATTATATGTTTTGCAGTTAGTTTCATAGTGATCTCATTAACAGGTTTGATTATTTCAAATTAGTCATTTTGCTCAGTTTTGCCATACTTTATTAGTAGTGCTTGTTAAGCATCTATGTGCCTAGATAGTGGACAAAAAACACCACTTTTGGCCTATCAACCACAAAGTTGCGCAATAGCATGTGACAAGGAACATAATGCATGAAAATTTTCATACAATTTAACTTTAATTAAGTTTCAGTGAATATGGAAGAACCAATAAAGACAAACATGTTTTACATTTCTAATGACTTCTAATGTATAACAAAAAAAAAAAAAAAAAGCATGACCATTCACCTACTTATAAATGACAATTCCAAATACATTTAACAGTGACTTTGCTAATTTACTATGATTGGAAAGATATTAATACCAAAAACAATAAAGGAAAGAAAAACCAAAAATATTTTTACAAGAATACTTATAACATTAGGGTTAGTCATCATATGCTAGTGTTAGGATTGTTTCAAGTAAGAATTAGAGAAAACCTTACGCATGTCTGGGATATTAATACGAATCTTAATCATTAAAAGAATGCAATGGAAATAAAGATTAGCATCCTCATACTTGGACCATAAAGGCAAGCAATTTAACAGATGAATTTTTATAATCCTAGCTTCTTCATCAAAGATTTCCAAGCAACAACAATCTAAGTATAAATGAAATTTCAACGTCAAGTAATATTTTACAATGATTTAGAAGTTTTACAATTTAAAACCTACATTTAGGTCACATATAGCTCCTTATTCCCCATTTTTCCATGCTACAAGTAACTCTATTATATATTACGCCCACTTAAGAGGCTCTTAGCGTGACATGGTTATGAGAGGGTTGCACATAGTAATTATGTTTTTTTTCTTTGAATTTTTATTTAATAGGTGAGTTATCGTTTTTATGATGTCATGTGTTATACCTATTTCTTATAATAATATGACTTGATGTTAAAAAAAATAGAGAGAGGCTCTCAGCATACAAAAGTCATGCTATTGTTTAACACAAGATGGTTAAAGAGGTGGGAAAGTAGTTATTAGGTAATGCTTTTAATTAGGTTTTAAGAATTTAAGAAATGAAACAAGTTTACTTTGCAATATGTATTTTTTTAAAGTTAATCACAACAGGTTGAAATAAAGGTAAATGTTTTAAATCCTAAAAAGAACAAGATATAATGGAGATTAGAGTTCGATGGTACTCGGGGGGAAGAATTTCATGGCTAATAGGTAGGAAGAAATCGGTTTATCAACTTTTCAAAGCCTTTATAATTAAAAAAATGTATAACCTTACCAACAGATAGTAGTTAGCAAATTGTTTCTAACGAAAAAAAAAAAAAGAATAAAAGAAAGTTAAACTTCAGTCAAAAGTCATTGACCATTTACCTTAAAAATGCCACCAACATCCCAAGAGGGTTCTCTATGCAATAAACGTATGCTCACACAAATAGATTACTATCTTGTAATAAGAATCACATTCTACATTTGGCTTTCACAAATTTTTAGGACTATGTCTTCACAATCTTATTTTTGCTTATCAAACACGTAAACTCTCTCAATAATACAATTTGTTGAATGGTTGAGATTCAACATCCGAGCATACTCGGAGTACTAATTTTGGGTAGCTAAGATTTTCACTTGCAACAAGTGCTCACCCTATTGTGATTGTGATGCTTCTATAGCCTAGACTTTAGAATTTAATTTGTACATTACCTCAATGTTGGAGGTATGGTTCCCTCAGACAAAAAGTATCCAAACGGAACCATAAAAAAAAAAAAAAAAAGAGGGGAGGGCATTGAATTGGCACACCACCTCTACCTCTTGCACAATGCACACATAGACCTAAAAACTACTGCTTTTTTTTTTAGCTAGCAACAAACTCAACTCAGTATTATTTGTGTGTGTGCATGGAAAAAGAACAGATAATTGGGGTATCATTTTCTTTAAGAGGACCCCATGGAGGATAAATGTTATGTTAACCAAGAAGGCCAAAGATCAACAAGTAAACATATAAATGCGCTTAACCTGCAAGTTGATCAGTAAGATATTGGCTTAATTAACTAGTAGTAACATTGTACCATGCATGAAGATCCTATGGAATATGATCCTACTTTCTTCCAGACTATTGTTAGTCTTGCTAACTGTGTTTTGTGCTACTCTGATGGCTTTGAAATTATTTCTTTGCCTTTCTTTCTTCTGTTTTTTTTTTTTTTTTTTTTCCTTGCAGTATGATGACTATTTCCTTCTTGACCAGAAGGTTTAAAATGCACATCATGAGCATTACTGTTGTTCTAGTCATTTTTTGTCATTGTGGCTAATGCAGTCGTAATTGCCTACAATGTGACTGCAATTTTCGGTTATGCACTGCAATTTAACATCATACATGTAAACAGATGCTTAAGACTACTGTCAATTTGGGTTTTAACGACCACCAGTTTAGGTGCTTGTTTGTTCCTATTACAATTAATATGACTAGTTTTAACCTCGTGATCTTTTTGATGATTTATACAATTTTTATGGGGCAGCCTTATAGTTCTAAGGGACGAAGCTAATATCTTTAGCACATGTGGTAGCTAATGATTCACAGTCATAATGACAGGAAAAAATGCCTTTTGTGGTAAAATACTGGAAAATGGGAACTATTTTTTTTTTTTTTTTATGTGGGAAACTTGTAAGGTCTGTCACTTTGTCAAAATCACACGATAGGCTAATAAGAGCATTTGTCAATTTATTTTACTCAAATTTAAGTATTAATTATTCCTTTTTAACATGGTACAGGAGCAAGAAAAGACTACAGAATTTCATGGATACACTGGCAAACCAATATACTCAGTATGGTTTGGCTCAGAAAGTGAAAGGCAGGCTTTTTTTTTGTGGATGAAGTGAAGTGCATTGGATGTTTAAAGTGTGCTTTATTTGCAAAGAAGACATTTGCTATTGAAACCATTTATGGAAGAGCAAGGGTTGTCGGACAATGGGCTGATCAAGAATGCAAAATTCAAGCAGCCATAGAAACTTGTCTTGTTGATTGTACCTCGTAAGATAGTAGTTTTCCCTTATCGCGGAATTAATTTTGTCTTCTAACTTACCAAGATAGAGGTTGGCTTCCAATTTGTTACTTGTTGAAAGGTTAGGTTGGTCTGTTTATGTAGCTGAGCTTGTTCAAATTTCTAAGTTGTCAAACAAAGCAAACTAAAGTCTGTATGAAGGGACAAAATAAAATTCTTGTGAAACAACACTGTAGTATTAGCTACAAGGACGATATTAATATCTTTTTAATGTCATTGAAAGCCATAATAGCTTTATTAAATCATTGAAATTCTCCCTTCTTCAAACAATTAATGATAAGGGTCATAATAATATTAAATCCCTTAATTAACCTTTTATAAAAAGAGGCCAAGCTATAGAAACTATAAGCATTAATAAGATATTTGGGCTCATGTCAGTCTTAAATGGGTTTATAACTTTTTCAAAATTAACATTTATACCTTAGACATAAACCATGAAACCTAATAATAACATCTTAGACTACAAAAATGAATACCTCTTAATGTTGACATAAATTTTTAACTTCTCTAAGGGTGAGGAAAATTGATTGTAAATGGCCTAAGTACTATTCTTGAAATTTACTATAAACAAGGATATCATCAAAAAATAAATCACTACGAACTTATCTTTGAATAACTTAAAGATATAAGTCATAATCTTTATAAAGGTATTAGAGTATTAGATAATCAAAAAGATATAACTAACCAGTTATATAACTCGTCTTGTGTTTTTAAACGCAGTATTCTAATCATCATTAAGTTTGAATTTAATGGTACTCCCTACAAACGCATATCTTAAAATACCAACTAGAACTAGTCAACATATCCAACATATCCTATAAATGAAAAACTTGTACTTAATAGTAATCTTGTTAATAACTCTATTATTAACACAAATCTTCCATGAACCCTTTTTTTCTTAGGATTTAACAAAATAGGAACAACATAAAAACTTAAGACTATAACACACAAAACCCTTAGAAAATAGTTATTCTACTTGTCTATTTAACTTCTTACATTCATTAAGGTTCATTGTATAATGTAGAAGATTAGGTAGATGTGAATCCAAAACATAGCCAATGGCAAGTTGTATATCTCTTATGAGTTGTAGCTTGCTAGGAAAATCACTTAACATGATATCTACAAAATCATTTGATAACCAATTAAGTGAAATATGGAGATAAACTATAGATACATTAGATATGGAATTTGGCTTGGTGTCTTTAACAATAGACCTAAGGAGATTTAAGATGATGTTTTTACCTTTACACTTAAAGATTTACATGTTTTTCCTGCTATGATTGATTGCATTAAGGTGATAAAGCCAAATATGACCTAAAGGGATATGAGTTACATCTATAGGTAAGACATCATAATAAACCTCATGCTTATAATTATCTAATTGAATGAGAACTCAATGTTGTTAAGTGACTAGTAAGGTAATTTTCTTAATTTAAGTCAATAAAAAAGGTTGCAAGTGTGGTTATGTCTTAAAATTCAACCTAAAATGAATAGGCTTAGCAATGACATTTATGGTACTTTTTTCAACACAAAAAAAACAAAATTTTATCCATAACCTTTAATGTCTTTGAGATTTTTGCCTAGTATCTTTATATATTTTTTTAGAATTATTCCTTTACATTTGCTTTGTTACCTTTTTACAACATTTTTCATTAGTCTTCCAGTATCTTTATCACGTGACAATTATTGTAATAATGTCATCTCAATTTTGCTTAGATATCACATCACCAATTTTATGAAAACGTGACACAATAAATTATTTTTTTAAAAAATTAAAAATTTTAAATTAATTTAAAAAAATATAAAATTAAAGAAATTAATTTTAAAAAAAAAAAAAAAAAATTTCTATTCATAGTAAAAATTAGAAAATAAGTTTTAAAATTTATGAAATTATAAAATAATTTTACAAAATGAAATTACTATGAAAAAAATTTTAAAAAAAGAAATTAATCTTAAATGGTTCTGACAAATAAAAATTAATTTGAAAATATTATAACGTCTACCCAATCATTGCCAACTCTAGCACAATACCTACTTGGCGAACACTTGCTACTACTCCTCCAATAACGCCTATTATGTAATTTTTTCCATTTTTTAAAATTAATTTAAAATTTATTTCTATGGTTAAAATTAATTTCTAATTTTTAAGAATTTTTTAAATTTAATTTATATTTTAAAAAATGGTTTCTATTTTTAGATATTAATTTAGAATTTTATTCTACCTGTTAAAATTAAAGTTTAAATTCTTAAGATTTTTAAAATTTTTTTAAATTAATTTCTAATTTTTAAAAAATATTTAGTTTTTTTTTTTTTTTTTTTAAGATTAATTTTGTAATTTTCAATTTTTTTTTAAAAATAATTTATTATTACATTATTACAAATTTATTGGCATAACATCTGAGTTAACAAAATTAAAATGATGTAATATATATATAAACTATTTTGTGGGAAGGATAATAAAAGACTAATGAAAAAGAGTGTAAAAAGGTAATAAGGCAAGCGAAGATGTTGAAAAAAAAAAAAAAAAAAAGATAGCAAAAAATCTGGAAAGAGCTAAAAGTTATGAGCAACAATAAACAAAATACACTTAACAACAACACAATACTAGTCATCTTCTTCAAAATCATCAGTTTTCATCATCATCATTTTTCCTAACATATTCTATGAGATCTATTATCTATATTACTAAAATCATAAGTTAAACTCAATACTCAATGGTAAATCAATATTCATAATTAGTTTAAGTAATAAAATTAATATTGAATTCTATTTGTGGAAACTAATTGATAAAGAAAATAAAAATAACAATAAAAAGAAAATCAAAGATCTCAAATAACCTAATTAAGAAATAAAAATATCTTGGATAAAAGAATTCTAATAAATGTAAAAATAAAAATAAAATCTTAATTATATATAAAATAAGATTTTCTAAACTGCATCTGCTAAATTATTTAAACTACTATATGATACTCAAACTTTATTAATTAGTAAAAAGGGTCTATATAATTAAGAACTAGCTTAGTTAATTGAATTTTTTCTTTCCATTAGATTCTTATTCTAAGATATGGAAAAGACATAAATGTGGGAGTAGGGTTTTTAAGAGGGATTGATGCTTTTGTACCTTGATCCTATTTCACAGGGCCAAGTTGATTGCATTAGATTTATCTTATAACTTGTTATTAAAGCATTTAGCTTTCTCATCAAATAGTATTTAAGGAATAGTGAAAATTGGAACTCGTTCAAGGAACAAACTTCCAACAAGAAGCAAGAAATTCAGCTATTCAAGCAATCAAATCAATCTCAAATTGGTTATACTGGCAAGCACTAAGGTAAAGATCATCCACAATAGAACCTCATCAAAGTCTAATTCAGGCAACCCAAAATTCGACGGAACCAAATATTAACAAACTCCAAGAGGTTACTGCTACAAGAAGGCAAGCAATGGAAAGCACAAAACCCATGCTTCGATCTCCATCAAATTACAGACACTACCAAGAATATTAGATTCCATCTACTCAAGCACTACGTGCCTCAAAATGATGGCTCTGGCTCTAAAGCTACCAGGGAGGTTTCACTTGCTCACAAAGTTAAGGACATGAATGATGAACATCATGGAATGGGAGAAAATAATCTCATAAATCCCATAAGATGGAAAATCCCACTAGTGACGGCAACAATGGCAGCAATTATTATGTACATGCACACAGGACTAGAGGCAGTTGGTGGATTGGATGAACATGTGGGTGGTTCATTAGCATTGGAGACTGTTAACAACTTTTGGTTACGTATTACATTAGCATGGATTGCATGGTACTTGGTTGGTATGGCTGTGGTAGAATTAATTGATTCCATAATGAATAGGTTTAAATAAAACCAAAATTTTAGATTGCAGGTTACAGACCACACCAGAATTCCAGTCAACTGCAATTATACCATGTCATGCAACCACAACATGGCTAATATGGCTTGTCACATCCAACATTATCGCAATGCAAATGTCTAGTAGCAAGCTGTAAACATGTCTAGGAAGAAGCTGCATTTTGCAAACCTTGCATGGTATATAAGACTGGATACTTCAAGTACTGTAACAAAATTTGATATGAAATAAGTTTGTATTAGGTTAGTATTTAAGAGCAACAATTGAATAAACATTAATGACTTAACACTTTTTGTAACTTTTCCGTGGCCAATTCACCTCTTTGGTTGTTTCTTTTTCTGACTTTTTGGTTATGACATCAAGCGCAGTTACCCATTCGCAGCTACAAAGACTTGTAGGAATATAATTATTAAGCGATCCATCTCAAAGTGAATTTAGGATGACTAAGAAACAAATTATATTCATCACATTAATTAAGGATTCTTGAATCCCATGTAAGACATACAATTAGGCATAAAAAGATTTTTACTTATGGATCTTAGAATTTTATGATTTTTATACAATATGAAAAATAACACACTTTAATAGGCTTAGAACTTTTTCAATCTTTAATAAAAAAAATAATGGAGTATGGGTTCATCCTCTTGACTTCTTTTTTAATGATGAAAAAAAAAAAAAAAAAGCACAAATTATTATGTTTTACTTCTAACAATAATTTGTATTATGTAAAATTTTTTTATTATTGTTGTAAAGAGTAAATAAAAAACAAAACTCTTTAATAAAATTATTTATAATTTTATTAAATAGAGTAATATTTAATAAAATGTCCTTAAGTGCCATATAGGTCATTACTTTTCTTACATTTGAACCTATCATCTTTTAATTTTTATTTTTTTTTTCACTTCAATTATAAATTTAGACAGTATTTGTCAAATCTTTTTTTCCCTATCTTTGTTATTGGTCCCAAAAACTACTCAGAAGAGAAATATGAAAGATTGTTAGAAACTAATATTTTTAAAATCATATTCGACTAATCAATTGGATTAATAAAATTGGAAATTAGACCATAGTTTGGTTCAATTTGATTTAAAAAACCAATGGGTTTCAAAATTCACCAATTAAACCAATAAATTGGTCAATTAGACTATGAACTATTTAACGAGTTATTTTTTTTTTTTTTAAATTTGGTTGTTTTGAAAAATTGTTGAAAATTTAAAGAAACAAGAAGTCACAGAATCAAATTACAAGAGATACAAATAATAGTTATTATTAATAAACTAAGAATCATGATATAAATTTTTTTTATATATTTTTTTTTTTTTTTAAAGATAAGAGACACATCATTTCAAATTTTTTTTATTCTTTTTTTTTTTTAATCATGAGTTATAGAAATTAGAAAAAATACAATATAACTTATGAGAAAATGACTAATAAAAAGAAAAAAAGAAATTTTGTTTGCTATAAGTGATCTTATATATAGATTATCTTCAAAAAGAAAAATTTTCCCGAAAAAAAAAAAAAAAGGGTTTTCTCCCTAGCCCAACGTGTCGTCCTCCTCCTCCTCCTCCTCCACATGCATCCAGGGAGGCTCTTATCTCTTCATCGCTGGAAGAAATTTGCTGCAGTGGGCCCCGTGGCATCTCACTCTCCTCTGTATTTTCGACTCTGACCCCTACACCCACTGTCGCTGCCAAAGCCTCGCTCTGGTCCAATCTGCGGTCAATCCCTTCCCTCCAGTTTACCATTGCCAGAGAAGACACGTCGTCGAGCCGCGAAGACGTCAGAATCTAGCGTTTCGATGACGCGAAAAAGCTCGGCTTGAAGATTACCGCTAATTAACATCTTAGGGATTGTTTCGTCGGCCTCTAGGATGCTTCTTCCTCCAAATTTGTCTGACCGTGATCGCCGCGCTCTCGACCGCCTCCTTGCTGCGAGGTTCCATTCCTCCTAATACGCAGGCACGCACAAAACTGCACGTGTTTGGGTTTTGAGTTAGTGAACTACGGTCTACAGGACCAGTGGAATTACGCAGAGTCAACTGGGGAAAGATGTTGGTATTGAAGGAAACAACTTGTATTATGTAGTGAGGACCCTTGAATGCCGCTGGTTGATTGTGAGGTGAGGCAACCTGTGGTTGTGAAGAAGTCTAAAGAAGCCGAGAATGGTTCGACTGTGACTACCAGCTATGCAAAGCATTTAGGTGTTCAACAGATGTTTGAGATTGAAAAGTGTGCAGATGGTGAACAATATGGGGACACGACCGAAGATGGAGATGGTTTGCGTGTGAGAGATTTTGTACCAGATATGACAGCTATTTGTGATAAGCTTGAACAAGCTAATGACAAGGTGAATGTTTTGACTGAATAACGCCACGGGTAGTAACAGTTTAGGAAGACATTTTTTTTTTACTAACTGACGTTATGCATTTTGTTGTGTGACGTGTTGTCTTGCGACAAGCCTATTTGTAAGTTCGGTTGGACAGAGTTTGGATGCTATGTCATGTAGTGAAAATCTAAATGAGAGCATTAACATCCTCAATATCACTTCCTTTTGTTCGCCGACATTTCAAATTTGTGCAGATTTTAGTTTTCATTTTATGCTGATTTTTTTAACTGTTATTGAAGGTGCTTGTTATATTAGACATCAAGAATGATCTAGGCTATAGGGGTAACGGACCTGCTGGACACAAATCTTGGAGAGTTGTAAGTCCTATGTTGGTGTTTGAATACAGCTTTGTTTGGAATTTTTGTTGTTCTTTTTTCTAATGCTTACTGCATGATTTGTACTTAGATATGTAATAGGTTGAAAGAGGCTCACATTGTTGAGGAATTTGAAGCAAAAGTAAATGAAAAGGTGTGTAATTAGGTTGCAGGAAGTGTTTCTATCTTGTTGCTTTTCAGAAAGTTTTGGTTCTGATTTTCAGTTGTGATGCTTATGCTTTGGCAGGTCGTGCGCTGCCCCCGCTTGTTGAAAGAATTTTCTACGGAGAATTTTGAACAAGTGATCAAGTGTGGAAGGAGGTCTCAACAAAATGATCAGCTGGTAGAACTTGCTATTGAGCATCAGATTTATGACACGGTTAATGCTAAAGGAACTGAAGGAGCCATCTTTATGGAGGTATGCGTTGGTTCTTATCTTCCCTTTGTCAATTTTGATGGCTTTGGATTTGAAATAAAGTTCCTTCTTCTTTTTCCTTTGAGATTTTTTTTTTTTTAATAATACTGTAGATGTCTGAACGCTTATCTCCCTAATCCTATAATTTTTTATCCCCATCACAAGGAGGTTTCATCTTTAAGAATTTGCCTCTGCTGCTCTCTCTACTTTTTGTCTGTCTTTCTATATGCCTCTTTTCCTTTTCCTGGCTTGCTTGATTGGTGACTCTCTGCCTTGGTAAGCTAGATCCTGTGGGTTACCTCTCCTCCCATTGTTCTGATCCTGTAAGACCTTTTTCCCCATCACAATGAGTTTTTTATCTTTTACTTGTGTGGTACATTTTATTTGCAATACGGTGAAAATATTACAGAATTTCCTTTTAAGGAAGACAGCAGCATTTCTATCATTATATTATATTCGTTAGTTATGTTCCTTATAGTTTGATTTTGTGCTTTACTTTACTTCTCAATGACTAACCAAGCATTAATCCCAATCTAGTTTGAGTTGGCATGGATTATTTTTTACCATTCCATTCCGTTTTGGGTATAACTCCCGTATAGCTCAACGTCTTGTTGTTTTGACTCGTTTGACTTTATTCATGCTGTGGCTTTTAAGCTTTTGTTTTTGTTCGACTTTGCCATAAGCACGGGTGTGGGAGACTTGGTGTTGAAAATAAGAGAGATTTTTGGTCTCGGGATATGGTCTCCAAGTATGCGATGCATTTGCAGAAGAAAAAATCTATAAGAGAGCTGTGGCAACTCGAGTGTGGATTGCTGGCAGGGCTGTGTTGCTACTATCATAATCACAGAACTTTGCTAGAAAAAAAACTATTGTCGCTGTTGGCAACTTGGGCATATGCTAATACTAGGATGAGGCCAAGTCCGTTGATACACTCATTATGTAGTTGTTAGTTTGTATCTTATAGGTTTAAAGGTGTAATGGATCTGAAAGCAGAGGGTCCGAACATCATCTTCCCAGTTTGCACAAACTAGAAAACTCTCGCCATTGTCCCGATATATTCTCCTTTGGAGAAAAAAGTAGGAGTCATATATTGTCCGTCGTCAACGAAATCCTTCTCTGTAGACGGCTGTGTCATCAACTGTTCCAAAGACTTATGGGAACGGCAGCCATTGTCCTTTGCACCGGCAGGCTTAGCAGCAGCAACGACTTCTTCATTTGTTTTGACTGTGTTCGTGGGCAGCACATGGTTCAATAACAATTTCTTCATCTTGTTAGCAATAAGTAAACACACAAAAAAATCGTAACGGCAACTTCTCCAGGCACAGAGAAAGGCAACCTTTGCATCTTTGTCGTGGATGGCCACGGAAGCTAAAGGACAAGAAACTGCTGTATTCATCACCCTTTGACAAAGTGATTAGAAGCTATTGCTGTGGCATTGCTTGTAACAAGTTCAAGTCCCATAGGGTACAGATTTTCTTCATTTCAGAGACTAATCAATGGAGTAAATGGAAGCAAAAATTAATTAATTAGTGTTTAAGATTGTATTGTATGGCCAAACCTGGGAAACTGGTAGAACATATTACTTTATGTTTATTAATGTTATCGTTTTTTGCCACAATGCTAAACGACGTCGCACTTTACACGCAAGCACTTACTTTATGTTTAGGGATTCCATTATATGATTTGCAGTTAGTTTCATAGCGGTCTCATTAACAAGTTTGATTATTTCAAATTAGTCATTTTGCTCAGTTTTTTTGCCATACTTTATTAGTGCTTGTTAAGCATCTATGTACCTAGATAGTGGAAAAAAAAACACCACTTTTGGGCCATCAACCACAAAGTTGCACAATAGCATGTGACAAGGAACATCATGCATGAAAATTTTCATGCAATTTAACTTTAATTAAGTTTGACTGAATATGGAAGAACCAATAAAGACAAACATGTTTTACATAACTAATGACTTCTAATGTATAACATAAAAAAAAAGGGGGGGAGGGGAGGGCATTGAATTGGCACGCCCACCTCTGCCTCTTGCACAGCGCACACATAGGCCTACACACATCCTTTCCTACAAAGCATGCCTTCGTTGAAATGGCTGCTGCCTCCACCCATGCCAGCGCCAACTACTGCTCTATTTCTTGCAAAAAACTCAACTCGGAGTCCGAGGTTGTTCAGCTCCTACCCTTCTGCTCCGAGGAAACGGTGAGAGATGGTCCATGGGCATGCAAGGCATCATCATCATCATCATCATTTTCTTCTTCTTCAGTAACTGATTTGGACCTCTACGATCTTCTGGGTATTGATAGCTCTTCTAATCAGTTATAGATAAAATTCGCCTATAGGAAGCTGCAGAAGCGCTGCCATCCAGACATTGCCAGGCGAGCCGGGCATGACATGGCCATCATGCTGAACGAAGCTTATGCAGTGCTTTCTGACCCAATTTTGTGTTTGGCTTATGACAAGGTCTCCGTTTATGCATGATCTGCCCTTTATTTCCTTTCAATCCTTGTCGGGATTTACAACAACGCCATTAGCACTAAAATAACCGTTGAAATGCAATTGCGCACAATTGGTCTCGTAAAGTTGTATATGTGAACACTCCTGCAACTTTTAATCAATTTTAAGCCCATTAGCTAGATGTATTGTAAATGCTCAATTGTTCTCACAAAGCAAGCTACTTTCATGCCCTATACCACACATTCATTTTTATGTGTGCATGAAAAAAAGAACAGATAACTGGGGTATCATTTTCTTCAAGAGGACCCCATGGAGGATAAACGCTATGTTAACCAAGAGGCCAAAGATCAACAAGTAAACATATAAATGCGCTTAACCTACAAGTTGATCAGTAAGATATTGGCTTGATTAACTGGTAACATTGTACCATGCATGAAGATCCCATGGAATATGATCCTACTTTCTTCCGGACTATTGTTAGTCTTGCTAACTGTGTTTTGTGCTACTCTGATGGCTTTGAAATTATCTCTTTGCTTTTCTTTCTTTTTTTTTTTTTGTTTTCTTTCTTTGCAGTACGATAGCTATTTCCTTCTTGACCAGAAGGTTTGAAATGCGCATTACTGCTGTTCCAGTCATTTTTGGTCATTGCGGCTAATGCAACTGTAATTGCGTGCAATGTGACCGCAATTTTGGGTTATGCACCACAATTGCTGATGTGAACCACTATTTAACATCATGCATGTAAACAGATGCCTAAGACTACTCTCAATTTGGGTTTTAGTGACCACCAGTTTAGGAGCTTGTTTGTTCCTATTACAATTAATATGACTAGTTTTAACCTTGTGATCTTTCTGATGATTTATACAATTTGTATGGGGCAGCCTTATAGTTCTAAGGGACGAAGCTAATATCTTTAGCACATGCGGTAGCTAATGAGTCACAATCATGATGATAAAAAAAAAAATGTCTTTTATGGTAAAATACTAGAAAATGCATACTATTCTTTTCTTTTTTTTTCTGTGGGAAACCTTGTAGGGCCTGTCACTTTGTCAAAATCTCACGATAGGCTAATGAGAGCATTTGTCAATTTATTTTACTCAAATTTAAGTATTAATTATTTTTCTTTTTAACATGGTACAGGAGCAAGAAAAGACTACACTGGCAAACCAATATACTCAGTGTGGTTTGGCTCAGAAAGTGAAAGGCGGGCAGTTTTTGTGGATGCGTGAAGTGCATTGGATGTTTAAAGTGTGCTTTATTTGCAGAGAAGACATTTGCTATTGAAACCGTTTATGGAAGAGCGAGGGTTGTCGGACAACAGGCTGATTCAGAATGCAAAATTCAAGCAACCATAGAAACTTGTCCTGTTGATTGTATTGCATAAGACAGTAGTTTTCCTTAATCGCAGAATTAATTTTGTCTTCTAACTTACCAAGATAGAGGTTGGCTTCCAATTTGTTACTTGTTGGAAGGTTGGGTTCGTCTGCTTATGCAGCTGAGCTTGTTCAAATTCTAAGTTGTCAAACAAAGCAAACTAAAGTCTGTATGAAGGGACAAAATAAAATTCTTGTGAAACAACAATGTAGTGTCAGCTACAAGGATATCTATCCTATACTTCAGATGACACCTAATAAGAAACATAAAAAAAGACAGAGTTTGCTGCTATACCATCCTATATTGCATAGACCATAATTTGTGAGTCATTCACTTAATCCAGCGTTAGTGCAGAAGATTGAAGAAAAGGAATCATGTTCTCATGCAGTGCTCCTCTAATAATGACGAAGGTTAAACCTAGAATGCCATGTATAGGAGCACCATGCATCAAGTGAAAAATTTCATGGATACATGTCTGGATATGTGCATCAAGTGCCAATGTTACTTCCACCACTTTGGTGGAAAAGTTGAACTTAGCAACAATAAACACCCCTCGTATAAGTTACAATGGTTGAATGATAATAAAGAAAGAAAGGTTGCATAATGGGTTTGGGTGCCATTTACAATTAGAAAATCATATAAGGATAAAGTGTTGTGAGAAGTGTTTCCAATGAATTTAAGCCATTTACTTTGAGAGAAATATGACCATATAATAGAATGGTTATACATGATAGATTGAAAAACACCTATTCATTTGCCAAAAATGGGAAAATATAGTCTTAACACCTTTTAGTTTGCAATAAGTGCAAAGTGAATACCTTTTCATTAAAAAAAACAAAAAAGTTTGTTTATGAGCAAAGGAGAACTAGAGCGATCCTTATCCATCCTTAAACCTATTTTAATTCTAATAATGAAAGGAGTGGTGTCAAATGATAAAACTTCCTTTCCACACAAAATTGAAAGGATTTTAGAAAAGATTGTTGATGTGTTTCCAAAAGGGTTACCAAAAGGACTATTACCAATTAGAGAGATCAAACACTAAATTGATCACATGTTAAAGGTTTCTAGAAGGGGATAAAGGGTTACAATGACAAGTAATCATTTATTTGGAGAAGAGTTATATAAGGGAATCAATAAGCCTTAGTCCAGTACCAACCTTTTTAGTGCTAGAAAAGGATGGAATTATGAGAATGTGTAGATATTCAAGCCATAAATAAAATATTAATGAAGTATTAATATTTTATTGTTAGGTTAGAGGATGTGGTACTCAACTATTTTTAAAATATATTTAAAGAATTATTATCATTAAATTTGTACAAAGAAAGGATGAGTGAAAAACTGCATTTAAGATAAAATATGAATTATATGAATGGTTAGTAAGATCATTTGGCTTATCTAATACATTAAATACTTTCCTGTCATTAATGAATTACATGCTTCATAAGTTTATTTGGTAGATTTGTTATGGTTTATTTTAATGACAACTTGATTTATGGTAGAATTCATAAAGAGAACGTCGTTGAGCCGCGAAGATGTCAGAATCTAGCATTTTGACCACGCTGAAAAGCTCGGCTTGAAGATAACCGCTAACTAACATCTTAGGGATTGCTTCGTCGGCCTCTAGGATACTTCTTCCTCCAAATTTCTCTGACCGTGATTGCCGCGGTCTCGACCGCCTCCTTCCTACGAGGTTCCGTTCCTCCTAATATGCGCGCACGCACAAAACCGCACGTGTTCGGGTTTCGAGTTAGTGAACTATGGTCTACAGGACCAGTGGAATTACGCAGAGTCAACTAGGGAAAGATGTTGGTATTGAAGGAAACAACTTGTATTATGTATTGAGGACCCTTGAATGCCGCGGGTTGATTGTGAGACAACCTATGGTTCTGAAGAAGTCCAAAGAAGTCGAGAATTGTTCGACTCTGACTACCAGTTATGCAAAGCATTTAGGTGTTCAACAGAGGTTTGAGATTGAAAAGTATGCAGATTGTGAACAATATGGGGACACGACCGAAGATGGAGATGGTTTGCATGTGAGAGATTTTGCACCAGCTATGACGGTTATTTGTGATAAGCTTGAACAAGCTAATGACAAGGTGAATATTTTGACTGAATAATGCCACGGGTAATAATAGTTTAGGAGACAATTTTTTTTTTACTAACTGACGTTATGCATTTTGTTGTGTGATGTGTTGTCTTGCAACGAGCCTATTTGTAAGTTCGGTTGGAAAGAGTTTGGATGCTATGTCATGTAGTGAAAATCTAAATGAGAGCATTAACATCCTCAATATCACTTCTTTTTGTTCGCCGACATTTCAAATTTGTGCATGTTTTAGCTTTCATTTTATGCTGATTTTTTTAACTGTTATTGAAGGTGCTTGTTATATCAGACATCAAGAATGATCTAGGCTATAGGGGTAATGGACCTGCTGGAAACAAATCTTGGAGAGTTGTAAGTCCTATGTTGGTGTTTGAATGCAGCTTTGTTTGGAATCTGTGTGTTGTTCTTTTTTCTAATGCTTACTGCATGATTTGTACTTAGATATGTAATAGGTTGAAAGAGGCTCACATTGTTGAGGAATTTGAAGCAAAAGTAAATGAAAAGGTGTGTAATTAGGTTGCAGGAAGTGTTTCTATCTTGTTGCTTGTCAGAAAGTTATAGTTCTGATTTTCAGTTGTGATGCTTATGCTTTGGCAGGTTGTGCGTTGCCTACGCCTATTGAAAGAATTTTCTACAGAGAATTTTGAACAAGTGATCAAGTGTGGAAAGTGGTCTCAACAAAATGATCAGCTGGTAGAACTTGCTATTAAGCATCAGATTTATGACACGGTTGATGCTAAAGGAACTGAAGGAGCTATCTTTATGGAGGTGTTGGTTCTTATATTTCCTTTGTCAATTCTAATGCCTTTGGATTTGAAATAAAGTTCCTTCTCTTTCCTCTGAAATTTTCTTTTTTAATATTACTATAGATGTCTGAATGCTTATTTTCCTGATCCTGTAATTTTGTCCCTATCATAAGTAGGTTTCATCTTTAAGAATTTGCCTCTGCTCTCTACTTTTTGTCTATCTTTCTATATGCCTCTTTTCCTTTTCCTGGTTTGCTTGATTGGTGACTCTCTGCCTTGGTAAGCTAGATCCTGTGGGTTACCTCTCCTCCCATTGTTCTGATACTGTAAGACTTTTTTCCCTATCACGATGAGTTTTAGCTTTTACTTGTGTGGTACATTTTATTTGCAATACGGTGAAGATATTATAGAATTTCCTTTTAAAGAAGATAGTAGCATTTCTATCTTTATATTATGTTCGTTAACTGTGGTCCTTGTAGTTTGATTTTGTGTTTTACTTCTCAATGACTAACCAAGCGTTAATCCCAATCTAGTTTGAGTTGGCATGGATTATTTTTTACCATTCCATTCCGTTTTAGGTATAACTCTCGTATAGCTCAACATCTTGTTGTTTTGACTTGTTTGACTTTATTCATGTTGTGGCTTTAGAGCTTTTGTTTGTTCGACTTTGCCATAAGCAAGTGTGTGGGAGACTTGGTGTTGAAAATAAGAGAGAATTTCGGTCTCGAGATATGGTCTCCAAGTATGCGATGCATTTGTAAATGGAAATCTATAAGAGAGCTGTGGCAACTCGAGTGTGGACTTATGGCAGGCTGTGCTGCTGCTGTCATAATCACAGAACTTTGCTAGAAAAACTATTTGTTGCTATTGGCAACTTGGGCATATGTTAATACTACGATGAGGCCAAATCCGTTGATACACTTATTATGTAGTTGTTAGTTTGTATCTTATAGGTTTAAAGGAGTAATGGGTCTGAAGGCTGGACTACAAGTATTCGTAAACGAATCAAAATAGATACGACTTTTCCAAAACCGAAAGAGAAAACGGAATATACATGTTCAAAAAACAATGTTTATACACAATTAGATACACAGAAATAGAGACAGAGGGGAGATAACTCAACACCGAATAGAGAAGGAACGTCTTCAGGCTCTCTACTTGGTTTAATCCATCTACCATATTTATTTAGGACGAGCCCCTTGTATGGCGAGAGGTACCAAGACTTCGGTATTTTTAACTCCTCTATCAGCATATCACAACTTTTGTTCACCAATGCCAAATCTCTTCCAGCACTCCATTGGAACATTGCTTTCTTCCCCACATAACCATTCAGGAGATGAAGGTATACCTCTAAATTATGACATGCTCTCAAGTTAGCTTTACACTTCAAAAAGGGTGATGCAGACAGATCAAGTTTCAATACGGCTCCTACATGTCTGTAAGTCGACAAAAACCATCCAGTGATTGTGCCAAAAGTCTTGAGGATCTCCTCACTAAAAATGCCCGGTAATTTTGGCACTATATCTTGCTTGATAACGACTCATAAGGTTTTAACTCTTGATAACGACTCTGTGTTCTTTTTTCTAATGCTTACTGCATGATTTGTACTTAGATATGTAATAGGTTGAAAGAGGCTCACATTGTTGAGGAATTTGAAGCAAAAGTAAATGAAAAGGTGTGTAATTAGGTTACAGGAAGTGTTTCTATCTTGTTGCTTGTTAGAAAGTTATAGTTCTGATTTTCAGTTGTGATGCTTATGCTTTGGCAGGTTTGTGCGCTGCCTACTCCTGTTGAAAGAATTTTCTACGGAGAATTTTGAACAAGTGATCAAGTGTGGAAAGAGGTCTCAACAAAATGATCAACTAGTAGAACTTGCTATTAAGCATCAGATTTATGACACGGTTGATGCTAAAGGAACTGAAGGAGCTATCTTTATGGAGGTATGCGTTGGTTCTTATATTTCCTTCGTCAATTCTAATGCCTTTGAATTTGAAATAAAGTTCTTTCTCTTTCCTCTGAAATTTTCTTTTTTAATTATTACTGTAGATGTTCGAATGCTTATTTTCCTGATCATGTAATTTTGTTCCCATCACAAGGAAGTTTCATCTTTAAGAATTTGCCTCTACTCTCTA
>JBAPLH010000096.1:0-64141 GCA_037897445.1 Ceriops zippeliana
GATTATTCACCCTGATGATATCGAGAGTGTAATTAAGCACATTGAGCAAGGACCTGTTGTTGGCTATTACAAGTTGCGCACAAATCAACACAGTGATTACAACAGGATGATTCGTAAGACACAAGGCAAAATGGAAAAACTTAGGAGATGGTACTTAAACTTTTGTATTCTATGATGTTTAATTGGTAATGGGCGAGAATAGCCAACTAGTAAACCAGATGCAAAGTTTTCAGAACAGCTATGGCACTGACAGTGGATGAGATGGGACAGGAGCTATAATGTTCGATACTTTGTGGAATATTTTTGTTCCTCTCTTAGCTAAATAAGGTAGTTAGCATTTTTGTTTTTGTTGTTTTGCAGTTTAACCTTTTTTTTAGCACAATTTTTGGAATCAAATCATTTCAACTACTACACTATAAAACTACCTGATTTTCTATAATTTATTATGTAATTTTGTAGGTAATTGTACATTTTGTGGCCCTCACTCTTGCAAGAGTGAATTACGAATTCGACATCCTGTTGCTGGATATCAGCGTTGTCTTCCCACTAACAACGCTAGCAACATGCGCCTTGCACTAGCATTGTTATCGAGAAGACAACCCTGATATCTAGCAACCGGATGCCAAATTCGTCATTCACTCCTGCAAGTGTGAGGGCCACATAATGTACTATCACCTGCAAAATTACACAACAAATTACAGAAGATTAGGTAGTTTTATAGTGTAATAGTTGAAATGATTTGATTCCAAAAATTGTCCTAAAAAAAAGTTAAATTGCAAAACAACAAAAACAAAAATGCTAACTACCTTATTTAGCTAAGAGAGGAACAAAAATATTCCACAAAGTATCGAAACATTTATAGTTCCTGTACCATCTCATCCACGGTCAGTGCCATAGTTGTTTTTGAAACTTTTGCATATGGGTTTACCAGTTGGCCCATTCTTGCCCATGACCAATTAACATCATAGAATACAAGAGCTGAGTACCATCTCATTTTTCAAATAGAATTTTTTTCAATTTTGCCTTGTGTCTTACGAATCATCCTACTGCAAATCAATGTGTTGATATGTGCGTAACTTGTAATAGCCAACAACAGGTCCTTGCTCAATGTGCTTAATTACACTCGCGTTATCATCAGGGTGAATAATCTCATAATTATCAATCTACCAAATTTTGGCCAATTCTTTATATGAAGATAAAAAATATTAAGTTATTTGACACAATATCAAAAAAAATAATAAAGAAATACTAGTAAATTGAGAAAACAATTACAAAATTATATTAACAAAATTCTTACCACATTAACTCTATGTAAACCTTAGACTTCTCCCATGTATGCCAAATTTTCTTCAAGAACCAAACCTTCATTATGTTGTATTGTTTTTACCAATGGTTCGTGAGGGGGGTCTCAACAAATCCACTCTTTTGTTGCACAACATATGGACATAATTCAATGGAGTGCTGAACCGAGAGACGACAATTGCCAAGTCCTTTATTAGTCGCAACTGTCTCTTCTTGAAGCCTACAACGGGCTTCAATGGAAGAGACTACTAAGTACTACTATTATCAATCATAATTATTTTATTAGAAAATCTAACTTTGAACTTTCAATTTCCTTTTTTATTTTTAAAATATTAATTGTTATTCTAAATGAGATTTGTTATAATATTTTTAAATTGTTACATCTTTTAGAAGTATAATATGAAAAGTTTTGCATTTAAAACCTCTATATAAGGTGAGTATGGAAAATATACTTTTTGTCACTTTTATGTCTGATGGCTTGTTATTGCAAGACACTACATATTTTAATATTTTCTTAAAATTAACCTTGAAACTTGTATGAAATCAAAAACTATTGGCAAGGAAGAATATGAAAGAGAAGAAAAAGAGAAAAAAAAAAAAGCATACTACTTATTTAAAACTATTATTTATTTTTTGGTATATAATAAAAATACTAATATATATTTAAAATAAATATAAATATCTACTAGAAATGTTTAACCTTAATAATTAATGTCATATAAGAATATGTAATGAACTAATATTTATTCTACCAAATTTTGGCGAGATAAGTTTAGTCTAGTGGAAAATTGTCTTCACAATTTATGTAAAAACATTATCAAACATTATTGAATATTATTTTGAATCAAAACAACTCAAAAATCTGCTGCTAGAGGTGGCAAGGGCTTCACGCCCAAGAGAGGATCTTTTGTCATTTTAATAATACTTCATGCCCAGCCCAATCATCTTATGATTGGATCAGCTCAGGTCGGGTCCAATGGAAGTCAACAGTGGCCCAACTAAAATGTATATACATGCCCAATTGCACAACCCTAGAAGTCGCCTTAATAATGTAATAAAGAAAAAAATTTGAAAAAGAGATTTTTTTTGTTTCCTGATGGCCCATATTTGGATAAGATTATGAATTTTATTCATTTGCACTTTTGCTTAGAGTTATCATATTAACACTCATGTCTTCAACAGACCAAATCTCGCCAAGTCAACGAATCAAAGTAGGCACTACCATTAGTTGGAAGATATAGCCCATACATCCATCAACATTGTCTAGAGTCCAAGAGGTCACCTGACCTAGTGGGGGATGGAAGGTCTTACAAACAAAAGAACTTGGGAAGCCAACTTGCTTCAGATATTATATATACATGCAAGCGACAACCTTAAGCACAAATCAAGATAAAAGCAAATGACCATAACATTGCCCTTATGCAGTAAATGACTTAAATGTTAAAAATTGTTCAATATTATATGAAATGCAGTTACCATCCATCAATTGCCCCTTGCACTAGCATTGTTAGCGGGAAGACAACCCTGATATCCACCAAATGAATGCCATATTCCTAATTCACTCTTGCAAGAGCCAGGGCCACAAAATATACATTCACCTACAAAACCACACAACAAATTACAGAAAATTAGGTGGTTTTACAGTGTAGTAGTTGAAATAACTTGATTCCAAAGATTGTGAAAAAAAAAATTAAATTGGAAACAAAACAAAAAACAAAAATGGGAGCAACCTTATTTAGATAAGAGAGGAACAAAAATATTCACAAAGCATGCACGGAGAAAGTGCAAAAAAGAGGCACACAAAAGAAAAAGAAAATAAAAATTGACGCACCCCAAATAATAAGAATAATAAAGGAAAAATACAGAACCCTAACCCTGGATGCCAAATCCGACCCCCCACCCCCCGAGAACCAAAACAACAAAATTAAAATCAAAGCATATTTTCCAGGGAAGCTTATGCTTTTTAGAACAGTAACTACTATATTCACAACAGTACGTATAACCCAAATTTTTCAACGTAAAAAATGAAGAAACATCTATTTTTGCTAAACCCATACAATACTGTCGCTAGTTCCGAGCTTCAAAAATCAGCTTTTGCTCTCTTCTTGAGGGCATGTTGTTGGTTTTTGCTAGAGGGAGGAATATGAGTGAGTTGGGTCCAGTTGGGTGGGTGGTTTTTGCTGAAAAGTGAGTTGGGTCGAGTTGGCTAAGTGGTTTTTGCAGGAAGGATGGTGGGTGCTGGTTTTTACTTGTGATTTTTGCTAATAAAAGTGGTCAGTATTGGTTTTTTCCTGAACAGACGGCGCTTGGGTCTCCTTAGTAAGGCAGGCTGCGCTTCTTGAGAGAGAGAAAGCATGAGTGTTAGGGATGTGTGAATAACATGAGGCGTATTAAATTTTTTATTTTTATACAGAATTTATTTATTTATAAATTGAATTAAAAAAAAGAAAATATTTCGGTGCATTTTGTTAGAAAAAAATAGGAACAATTATCAAACATTATTAAAGAACGTTCCCTCTTCCATCTACATTTTCCTCTCTCTTAAACCCAATCGTAGCTTTCATCATTTATAAAAAAACTCTAGGGAATGTACAACGTTATAAAAACACGACATACTTCAATTGCATGTCACAGGTCTATAAAATTTGTTCCCAAAAAGTAATTTTACTGTCCAAATTGTTTTCAAAATTTAAGGATTTGTTATCTAAAAAAAATTAAAAATTGGCCACATCATTGTACTTTTGTGAGGTGGGATCATTTAAAGTCACCCTCCAAAGGTTGGCACTTTTATGCATGGTATGCATTTTACCGTTACATCTATATTTTGTGTATTTCTATAATTTTCAAAAAATTTTAAGTATGACTAATAGTTGTGCCAAAATTTTCTTTTCTTTGATGAATAATGGGCAGCCTTCTCAACATTTTTGGTTATGTACTGCGAAAGGGCTATCCAATGGTGATTTGATTCTCGTGGATCTGTGAAGCAAGTTAGCTTTGTCAAACCTTCCAGCAATTACTTGCTATATGTCACAAACATCAATTTACGATGACATGATTTAGTTATTTTTGCATTAACGTTGTACATTCCCTAGTTTTTTTATAAATGATGAAAGCTACAATTGTGTTTAAGAGAAAGAAAAATGTAGATGGAAGAGGTTCTTTAATAATGTTTGATAATTGTTCCTATTTTTTCTAACAAAATGCACCAAAATATTTTCTTTTTTTAATTCAATTTATAAATAAATAAATTCTATATAGAAATAAAAAATTTAATACGCCTCATGTTGTTCCCACATCCCTAACATTCGCGCTTAGCTTTCTCTCTCTCAAGAAGCGCAGCCTGCCTTACTAGGGAGACCCAAGCGCCGTCTGCTCAGTAAAAAACCAATACCGACCAATTTTATTAGCAAAAACCACCAATAAAACCACCCCTTTTAAACAAAATCACAAGTAAAAACAGCACCCACCATCCTTCCTGCAAAAACCACCCACCCAACTGGACCCAACTCACTCATATTCCTCCCTCTAGCAAAAACCAGCAACATGCCCTTAAGAGAGCAACAGCTGATTTTTTCATGGGAGGATCAATGACTCTCAGTAGGTAGTAGCGTGATTTTTTGAAGATCGACACCAGCCACAGTACGGCATGTGTTTAGCAAAAATAGATGTTTCTCCATTTTTTTACGTTGAAAAATTTTGGGTTATACGTACTGTTGTGAAAATAGTAGTTTACTGTTCTAAAAGCAGAAGCTTCCCTAGTAAATAAGCTTCAATTTTAATTTTGTTGTTTTGGTTGTCGGGGGGTGGGGGCTTGGATTTGGCATCCAGGGTTAGGGTTCTGTATTTTTCGTTTATTATTCTTATTATTTGGGGTGCATCAATTTTTATTTTCTTTTTCTTTTGTGTGCCTCTTTTTTGCTCCTTCTCCGTGCATGTGTGTGCCTTATTAAGATTTGATTTTCCAAATTTCAACTTGTTTTCCCACTTATGCCCACTTTCTCTCTCTTCCCTCCAATGACCAAATCAATTCGCGGAAGATTTGGATTGCACATTTTCTGGAGGGTGGAAAATGAGTGAGTTGGGTCAGTACTAGTTTTTGATGGAAGGGAGGAAATGAATGAGTTGGTTCGGTGCTAGTTTTTACTAGAAGAGAGGAAAATAAGTGAGTTGGATTTCCGGCCTTTCAGCAGAAGGTATCTACTTGTTTTTGCTGGGAGGGAAGATGAGTTGGGTCTCCCGGCTGTTTTGTACTTCTTGAAAAGAGAAAAAGTTCCCACATCCTTAACTGTTCAGTTGCTTTCTATCTTGACTGACAGTTAGGGATATTGGAACTTTCTCTCTTTCTAGAAGTACAGCACTGGTACTGTGAACCAACTCATTTTCCCTTTACACAGAGCCTGGAGACCTAAGTCACTTACTATCCACATTTCCAGTAATAACCAGTACCGACCAACAGACTCATTTTGCTCCCTCGAGAAAAACTATTACGCATTTTGCTCCGTCCAAAAAAACTAGTACCAACCTAACTTACTCATTTTCCTCCCTCCAACAAAAATCAACAACATGCCCTTAAGAAGAGAGCAGTAGCGTGATTTTTTAAGTTCGAAACCAGCGACAGTACGGTATGGGTTCAGGAAAAAAAGATGTTTTTTTACTCTTTACGTTAAAAAATTTGGGTTTGGACTACATACTGCTGTGAAAATAATTGTTATTGTATTATAACAAATTTTTTGCTACTTTCTATAAGTAAGATGCTGCTTTTTTTTCCTTTTTTTTTATATTTAACAGCATAATATATGCTTTGTAATTTTTTTTTTAAAGAAACTTGTGCATACTTTGCAGTAGTCTCTTCCATTGAAGCTCGTTGTAGTATTCAAGAAGAGACAGCTGCAACTAATAAAGGACTTGGCAATCATCGTCTCTCGGTTCAGCACTTCATTGAATTATGTCCATATTGTGCAACAAGAGAGTGGATTTGTTGAGACCCCCCTCACGAACAATTGGTAAAAACAATACAACATAATGAAGGTCTGGTTCTTGAAGAAAATTTGGCATACGTGGGAGAAGTCCAAGGTTTACATACAGTTAATGTGGTATGAATTTTATTAATATAATTTTGTAATTGTTTTCTCAATTTACTAGTATTTCTTTATTTTTTTTATATTGTGTCAAATAACTTAATATTTTTTATCTTCATATAAAGAATTGTCCAAAATTTGGTAGATTGATAATTATGAGATTATTCACCCTGATGATAACGCGAGTGTAATTAAGCACATTGAGCAAGGACCTGTTGTTGGCTATTACAAGTTGCACACAAATCAACACAGTGATTGAAACAGGATGATTCGTAAGACACAAGGAAAAATGGAAAAACTTAAGGGATGGTACTCAGCTCTCGTATTCTATGATGTTAATAGGTCATGGGCGAGAATGGCCTATTGGTAAACCATATGCAAAGTTTCAGAACAGCTATGGCACTGACGGTGGATGAGATGGGACAGGAACAATAATGTTCGATACTTTGTGGAATATTTTTGTTCCTCTCTTAGCTAAATAAGGTAGTTAGCATTTTTTTTTTTTTTCTTGTTTTGCAATTTAACATTTTTTTTTTTAGCACAATTTTTGGATTCAAATCATTTCAAGTACTACACTATAAATATAAAACTGCCTAATTTTCTGTAATTTGTTGTGTGTAAATTTTGCAGGTAATTGTACATTTTGTGCCCCTTACTCTTGCAAGAGTGAATTACGAATTCGGCATCCGGTTGCTGGATATATCAGGGTTGTCTTCCCGCTAACAACGCTAGCAACATGCCCCCTTGCACTAGTGTGTTGTTAGCGGGAAGACAACCTTGATATCCAGCCACCGGATATTGAATTCCTAATTCACTCCTGCAAGAGTGAGGGCCACAAAATGTACAATCAGTGCCATAGCTGTTGTGAAACTTTGCATATGGTTTACTAGTTGGCCATACATCAAAGTAGGCATTACCATTAGTTAGAAGATATAGCCCATACATCCATCAACATTGTCTAGAGTCCAATGGTGATTTTTATGCGTGGTCTGCATTTTATCGTTACATCTATATTTTGTGTATTTCTATAATTTTCAACAAATTTTAAGTGTGACTAATTTTTGTGCCAAAATTGTCTTGTCGTTGGTGAATAATGGGCAGTTTTTTCTCAACATTTTTGGTTTAAGTACTGCGAAAATGGGCTATCCAATGGTGATTTGATTCCCGTGGATCTGTGAAGCAAGTTAACTTTGTGAAACCTTCCAGCAATTACTTGCTATATGTCACAAACATCAATTTACGATGACATGATTTAGTTATTTTTATATTAATGTTTTACATTCCCTAGTGTTTTTATAAATGATGAAAGCTACGATTGTGTTTAAGAGAGAGGAAAATGCAGATGGAAGAGGGAACGTTATTTAACAATGTTTGATAATTGTTCCTATTTTTTCTAACAAAATGCACCGAAATATTTTCTTTTTTTAATTCAATTTATAAATAAATAAATTCTGTATAGAAATACAAAATTTAATACGCCTCATGTTGTTCCCACATCCCCAACACTCACGATTTCTCTCTGTCAAGAAGCATAGCGTGCCTTACTAGGGAGACCCAAGTGCCGTCTGCTCAGGAAAAAAACAATATCGACCACTTTTATTAGCAAAAACCACCAATAAAAGCACCCAACAACATGCCCTCAAGAAACCAAAAACCACCCCTTTTCATGGGAGGATTGATGACTCTCAGGTAAGGTAGTAGCGTGATTTTTTAAAGATCGAAACCCAGCCACAGTATGGTATGGGTTTAGCAAAAATAGATGTTTCTTTCATTTTTTACGTTCAAAAATTTGGGTTATACGTACTGTCGTGAAAATAGTTGTTACTGTTTTAAAAGCAAAAGCTTCCCCGGTAAATAAGCTTCGATTTTAATTTTGTTGTTTTGGTTCTCGGGGGGTGGGGGCTCGGATTTGGCTTCCAGGGTTAAGGTTATGTAATTTTCTTTTATTATTCTTATTATTTGGGGTGCATCAAATTTTTATTTTCTTTTTTCTTTTGTGTGCCTCATTTTCGCTCTTTCTCCGTGCATGTGTGTGCCTTATTCAGATTTGATTTTCCAATTTCCAACTTGTTTTCCCACTTTATGCCGCCTTTCTCTCTCTGCCCTTCGATGACCAAATCCATTCGCGGAAGATTTGGACTGCACATTTTCTGGAGGGAGGAAAATGAGTGAGCTGGGTTGGTATTGGTTTTTTGCTGGAAGGGAGGAAATGAATGAGTTGGTTCGGTGCTGGTTTTTACCGGAAGAGAGGAAAATAAGTGAGTTGGATTTCCGGCCTTTCAGCAGAAGGTACTGTACTGCTTGATTTTGCTGGGAGGGAAGATGAGTTGGGTCTCCCAGCTATTTTGTACTTCTTGAAAGAGAAAAAGTTCCCACATCCTTAACTGTTCCATCGCTTTCTATCTTGACTGACAGTTAGGGATATTGGAACTTTCTCTCTTTTTAGTAGTAGTACAGTATCGGTACTGTGACCCAAATCATTTTTCCCCTCTACTCAGAGCTGGGGAGACTTAACTCACTTATTATCCACATTTCCAGTAATAACCAGTACCGACCAACGGACTCATTTTGCTCCCTCGAGAAAAAACTAGTACGTACCCATTTTTTGCTCCCTCCAGAAAAAACTAGTACCGACCTAACTTACTCATTTTTTCCTCCCTCCAACGAAAAAATCAACAACATGCCCCTAAGAAGAGAGCAGTAGCATGACTTTTTTACATTCGAAACCAGCAACGGTACGATATGGGTTTAGGAAAAATAGATATTTTTTTATTTTTTACGTTGAAAAATTTGGATTCGAACTACGCACTGTTGTGAAAATAGTTGTTATTGTATTATAACAAATTTTCTGCTACTTTCTATATGTAAAATGCTGCTTTTTCATTTTTTTTTATATTTAACAGCATAATATATGCTTTGCAATTTTTTTTTAAGAAATTTTGCGCATACTTTGCAGTAGTCTCTTCCATTAAAGCTCGTTGTAGTATTCAAGAAGAGACAGCTGCAACTAATAAAGGACTTGGCAATCATCATCTCTCGGTTCAGCACTCCATTGAATTATGTCCATATGTTGTGCAACAAGAGAGCGGATTTGTTGAGACCCCCCTCACGAACAATTGGTAAAAACAATACAACATAATGAAGGTCTGGTTCTTGAAGAAAATTTGGCATACGTGGGAGAAGTCCAAGGTTTACATACAGTTAATGTGGTAAGAATTTTGTTAATATAATTTTGTAATTGTTTTCTCAAGTTATTTAGTATTTCTTTATTATTATTTTTTTTTTGATATTGTGTCAAATAACTTAATATATTTTTTATCTTCATATAAAGAATTGGCCAAAATTTGGTAGATTGATAATTATGAGATTATTCACCCTGAAGATACTGAGAGTGTAATTAAGCACATTGAGCAAGGACTTGTTGTTGGCTATTACAAGTTGCGCACAAATCAATACAGTGATTGCAACAGGATGATTCGTAAGACACAAGGCAAAATGGAAAAACTTAAGAGATGGTACTCAGCTCTCGTATTCTATGATGTTAATTGGTCATGGGCGAGAATGGCCTATTGGTAAACCATATGCAAAGTTTCAGAACAGTTATGGCACTGACGGTGGATGAGATGGGACCGGAGCTATAATGTTCGATACTTTGTGGAATATTTTTTTTCCTCTCTTAGCTAAATAAGGTAGTTAGCATTTTTGTTTTTGTTGTTTTGCAATTTAACTTTTTTTTTAGCACAATTTTTGGAATCAAATCATTTCAACTACTACACTATTAAACTGCCTAATTTTCTGTAATTTATTGTGTAATTTTGTAGGTAATTGTACATTTTGTGGCCCTCACTCTTGCAAGAGTGAATTACGAATTTGGCATCCGGTTGCTGGATATCAGGGTTGTTTTCCCGCTAACAACGCTAGCAACATGCCCCAAATGTTCCCTCCCAACTCATCTTCCCTCCCAGCAAGAACAAGCAGTACAGTACCTTATGCTGAAAGGCCGGAAATCCAACTCACTTATTTTCTTCTCTTCCAGTAAAAACCAGCACCAAATGTTTCGTGAATGGATTTGGTCATCGGAGGGCAGAGAGAGAAAGGCGGCATAAAGTGGGAAAACAAGTTGAAATCTGGAAAATCAAATCTAAATAAGGCACGAGAAAGAGCGAAAGAGAGGCACACACATATTTTTTTAATAAAGATATAAAAAAGATTTAAAGGATGAGTAATTTCTATAATAATCTCAATTTATATTTTGACAAAAATTCCAAATGTGCTGAATGTGCTGAATTACCCTCTCGGTAATAATCTCATAATTATCAATCTTGCCAAATTTTGGCCAATCCTATATGAAGACAAAAAAAATATAACTAGTAAATTGAGAAAAAAATTACAAAATTATATTCAAAAAATGCGTACCACCTTAACTGTATGTAAGCCTTGCACTTCTCCCGCATATTCCAAATTCTCTTCAAGGACCAGGCCTTCATTATGTTGTATTGCTTTTACCAATTGTTGGTGCAGGAGGTGGGGGCTCGGATTTGGTGTCCAGGGTTAGGGTTCTGTATTTTTCCTTTATTATTCTTATTATTTGGGGTGCCTCAATTTTTATTTTCTTTTTCCTTTGTGTGCCTATTTTTTGCTCTTTCTCCGTGCATGTGTGTGCCGTATTCAGATTTGATTTTCCAAATTTCAACTTGTTTTCCCACTTTATGCCCCATTTCTCTCTCTGCCCTCCGATGACCAAATCCATTCGCGGAAGATTTGGACTGCACATTTACTGGAGGGAGGAAAATGAGTGACTTGGGTTGCTACTGGTTTTTGCTGGAAGGGAGGAAATGAATGAGTTGGTTCGGTGCTGGTTTTTACTAGATGAGAGGAAAATAAGTGAGTTGGATTTCCGACCTTTCAATAGAAGGTACTGTACTGCTTGTTTTTGCTAGGAGGGAAGATGAGTTGGGTCTCCCAGTTCTTAAGCCACACAGTACCGGTGCTGTACTTCTAGAAAGAGAGAAAGTTCCAGTATCCCTAACTGTCAGTCAAGATAGAAAGCGATTGACTCACTTATTATCTCAGACCCACGCTACTGCTCTCTTCCTAGGGGCATGTTGTTGGTTTTTGTTGGAGGGAGGAAAATGAGTAAGTTGGGTCGGTACTAGTTTTTCTGGTGGGAGCAAAATGTGTACTAGTTTTTCTTGAGGGAGCAAAAAGACTTGGTCGGTACTTGTTATTACTGGAAATGTGGACAATAAGTGAGTTAGGTCTCCCGGCTTTGAGTAGAGGGAAAATGAGTTGGGTCTCCCAGTTCTTAAGCCACACAATACCGGTGCTGTACTTCTAGAAAGACAGAGAGTTCCAATATCCCTAACTGTCAGTCAAGACAGAAAGGGATGTGGGAACTTTTTCTCTTTCAAGAAGTACAAAATAGCCGGGAGTCCCAACTCATCTTCCCTCCCAGCAAAAACAAGCAGTACAGTACCTTCTGTTGAAAGGCTGAAAATCCAACTCTCTTATTTTCCTCTCTTCCAGTAAAAACTAGCACCAAATCTTCCGCGAATGGATTTGGTCATCGGAGGGCAGATAGAGCGAAAAAGAGGCACACAAAAGAAAAAGAAAATAAAAATTGATGCACCCCAAATAATAAGAATAATAAAGGAAAAATACAGAACCCTAACTCTGGACCCCAAATCCGAGCCCCCACCCCCCGAGAACCAAATCAACAAAATTAAAATCGAAGCTTATTTACCAGGGAAGCTTCTTCTTCTTCTTGTTGCGACGACTGGTTGTTTTACGACGTCGTTTAAGGTTTGGGCGGCTGCTTCGGAATGTGGGTACGACCTTGCCAGATCTCAGCTTAACATTGTCGCCACTCATCTTGCCAGAAATGGGGAAGTTAGCTGTCGCGCCGAGTGGTCCAGCGAGGTTTCTAGAGTTGAAAGAAAAGAGGGAGAGCTTAGAGAAAGAAGACATGGGCGGAGAGAAAATTACCCTTGTATTTCCATGGAAATAATGCTACAGTAATTGAAAGCACCTTATTTATACACGTGGTGTCTAAAGTCTGCCCAGACTTAATAATCAAAAAGCACCGTATCATTCAACCATAGTTATTAACTATTAACTGCAAAGGTTGATATATCAGGTCTTACCAACCATCCAAATTAGAAACAAAAGGAACGAATTTAGCAGTTATTAACGGAATCACAACAACAAAATTTTTTCCTATTAAGAATGCTATATCTAGTCCATGAAACTTAAACCAATGTTTTTGGGGAATTGAGTTAAAAGAAATGTCTAGTCCTTCCATTGAGCCATTATAGTAGAACTTGTATAAACGATTCATTAGGTTATTAAAGATTATTATAAATTTTGTAAGTGTCTAGCCATATGATATTGTCAATGATAACTGAGACATCAATTAGTGCTACTACTACTGCCCTACTAAATATTTTTAATAAAGGTATAAAAAAAGATTTAAAGGATGAGTAATTTCTATAATAATCTCAATTTTTATATTTTTACAAAAAATTCCTAAAAAAGTCATAATATATTTTGAAAACAAATTTAAATTCTTGCAAAGGTCATTAATAAATGAAATTCAAGATATATTTAATTTAATATAGTGAAAGTATATGCAAATCTTTTCTCATTTGCAAATTGTTTGATTTTATGTTACTTTTAAAAGAGCTTTTATCTTAATAAGTTATTCACGTGAAATCTATAAATTTGGGGTGAAACTCCAGCTTATAAATTTGGTTAAGTAGCCCAAACAAACTAAGTACTACTATTATCAATCATAATTATTTTATTAAAAAATCTAACTTTGAAACTTTCAATTTCCTTTTTTATTTTCAAAATATTAATTGTTATTCTAAATGAGATTTGTTATAATATTTTTAAATTGTTTCATCTTTTAGAAGTATAATATGAAAAGTTTTGCATTTAAAACCTCTATATAAGGTGAGTATGGAAAATATACTTTTTGTCACTTTTTATGTCTGATGGCTTGTTATTGCAAGACACTACATATTTTAAGATTTTCTTAAAATTAACCTTGAAACTTGTATGAAATCAAAAAAAAGTACTGGCAAGGAAGAAAATGAAAGGAGAAAAAAAAGAGAAAAAAAAAAAAAAAAAACAGAAAAAAAAAAGCATACTACTTATTTAAAACTATTATTTATTTTTTGGTATATATTAAAAATACTAATATATATTTAAAATAAATGTAAATATCTACTAGAAATGTTTAACCTTAATAAATAATGTCATTTAAGAATACGTAATGAACTAATAATTATTTTACCAAATTTTGTCAGGATAAGTTTAGCCTAGTGGAAAATTTTCTTCACAATTTATGTAAAAACATTATCAAACATTATTGAATATTATTTTGAATCAAAACAGCTCAAAAATCTGCTGCTAGAGGTGGCAAGGGCTTTGCGCCCAAGAGAGGATCTTTTGTCATTTTAACAATACTTCATGCCCAGCCCAATCATCTTACATTTGGAGCAGCTCAGGTCGGGTCCAATGGAAGTCAGAGGTGGGCCAACTAAAATATATATACCCACCCAATTGCACAGCCCTAGAAGCTGCCTTAACAAAGAAATAAAGAAAAATATTTTAAAAAGAGATTTTTTTTTTGTTTCCTGATGGCCCATCTTTGGATAAGATTATGAATTCTACTAATATGCATTTTTTGCATTTAAAACCTCTATATAAGGTGTGTATGGAAAATATACTTTTTGTCACTTTTATGTTTGATGGCTTTGTTATTGCAAGACGCTACATATATTTTAGAATTTTCTTACAATTAACCTTGAAATTTGTATGAAATCAAAAATATATTGGCAAGGAAGAAAATGAAATAGAAGAAAATGAGAAAAAAAAAAAAGAAATAAGAAAAAAAAAAAGATAAATAATAAAAAAAATAAGCATACTACTTATGTAAAAAACTATTATTTTTTTTTTGTGTATATTAAAATAATACTAATATATATTTAAAATAAATGTAAATATCTACTAGAAATGTTTAACCTTAATAATTAATGTCATATAAGAAAACGTAATAAATTAATAATTATTCTACCATATTTTGGTGGGATAAGTTTAGCCTGGTGGAAAATTTTCTCCGCACTTTATGTAAAAACATTGTCAAACATTATTGAATATTATTTCGAATCAAAACAACTCAAAAATCTGCTACTAGAGGTGGCAAGGGCTTCGTGCCCAAGAGAGGATCTTTCGTCATTTTAACAATGCTTCATGCCCAGCCCAATCATCTTACGATTGGATCAACTCAGGTCGGTCCAATGGAAGTCAAAGGTGGCCCAACTAAAAATATATATACCCGCCTGATTGCACAGCCCTCGAAGTCGCCCTAATAATGTAATAAAAAAAAAAAAATTTTAAAAAGAGATTTTTTTTTTTGTTTCCTGATAGCCCCTCTTTGGATAAGATTATGAATTTTATTCATTTGTATTTTTGCACAGAGTTATCATATTAACCACTCATGTCTTCAACAGACCAAATCTCGCCATGTCAACGAATCAAAGTAGGCACTACCATTAGTTAGAGGATATAGCCCGTACATCCATCAACATTGTCCAATGTCCAAGAGACCGACTGCCCCAGGGGGGGATGGAAGGTCTTACAAACAAAAGAACTTGGGAAGCCAACTTGCTTCAGATATTATATATACATACAAGTGATGACCTTAAGCACAAATCAAGAGAAAAGCAAATGACCATAACATTGCCCTTGTGTAGTAAATGACTTAAATGTTAAAAATTGTTCAATATTATATGAAACGGAGTTACCATCCATCAATTGCCCCTTGCACTAGCGTTGTTAGCGGGAAGACAACCCTGATATCCACCAAATCGTTGCCAAATTCCTAATTCACTCTTGCAAGAGCCTGGGCCACAAAATGTACAATTACCTACAAAACCACACAACAAATTACAGAAAATTAGGCGGTTGACTACAATCTCTATCATGTTTTAGTTTTCCTTGTGTCTTACCGATCATCCTGTTGCCATCACTGCCTTGTTTTTTGTGCAACTTGTAGTAGCCAACAACAAGTCATTGCTCAATGTGCTCAATTACCCTCTCAGTAATAATCTCATAATTATCAATCTTGCCAAATTTTGGCCAATCCTATATGAAGACAAAAAAATATAAGTTACTTGACACAATAACAACAAAAAAAAAAACTAGTAAATTGAGAAAAAAATTACAAAATTATATTGAAAAAATGCGTACCACATTAACTGTATGTAAGCCTTGGACTTCTCCCGCATATGCCAAATTTTCTTCAAGGACCAGGCCTCCATTGTGTTGTATTGCTTTTACCAATTGTTGGTGCAGGGGGTCTCAACAAATCCACACTCTTGCACAACATATGGACATAATTCAATGGAGTGCTGAACCGAGAGATGGTGATTGCCAAGTCATTCATTAGGTGCAACTGTCTCTTTTTGAATTCTACAACGAGCTTCAATGGAAGAGACTAGTGCAAGGTATGCGCAAGATTATGAAAAAAAAATTTCAAAGCATATATTATGCTGTTAAATATATAAAAAAAAAAATAAATAAAAGAGCAGCATCTTACTCATAGAACAGTAACAACTATTTTCACAACAATAAGTATAACCCAAATTTTTTCAACGTAAAAGATGAAGAAACATCTATTTTTTTTCTAAACCCATACCGTACTGTTGGTGGTTTCGAGCTCCAAAAATCACGCTACTACCGTATGAGAGTCGTCAATCCTCCCATGAAAAAATCAGCTGTTGCTCTTTTCTTGAGGGCTGGTTTTTGCTAGAGGAGGAATATGAGTGAGTTGGATCGAGTTGGGTGGGTTGTTTTTGCTGAAAAGTTAGTTTGGTCGAGTTGGCTAAGTGGTTTTTGTAGGAAGGATGGTGGGTGCTTAAAGATTATTATAAATTTTGTACGTATCTGGCCATATGATATTGTCAATGATAACTGAAACATCAATTAGTGCAATTGCGCTACTAAACATTTTAATAAAGATATAAAAAAGATTTCATGGATGAGTAATTTCTATGATAATCTCAATTTATATTTTTACAAAAATTCCGAAAAAAGTCATAATATTTTGAAAACAACTTTAAATTCTTGCAAAGGTCATTAATACATGAAATTCAAGATATATTTAATTTAATATAATGAAAGTATGCTCAAATCTTTTCTCATTTGCAAATTGTTTGATTTTATATTACTTCTTAAAGAGCTTTTATCTTAATAAGTTATTCACGTGAAATTTGTAAATTTGGGGTGAAACTCCAGCTTATAAACTTGGTTGAGTAGCCCAAACAAACTAAGTACTACTATTATCAATCATAATTAATTTTATAGAAAATCTAACTTTGAACTTTGAATTTCCTCTTTTTTTTCAAAATATTAATTCTTATTCTAAATGAGAGTTGTTAAAATATTTTCAAATTGTTTCATATTTTAGAAGTATAATATGAAATGTTTTGCATTTAAAACCTCTATATAAGGTGTGTATGGAAAATGTACTTTTTTTCACTTTTATGTCTGATGGCATGTTATTGCAAGACACTACATATTTTAGGATTTTCTTAAAATTAACCTTGAAATTTGTATGAAATTAAAAAGTACTGCCAAGGAAGAAAATGAAGGGGAAGAAAAAGAGAGAAAAAAAAAGAAATTAGAGAAAAAAAATAAGATAAAAAAAATAAGCATACTACTTATTTAAAACTATTATTTATTTTTTGGTATATATTAAAAATACTAATATATATATAAAATAAATGTAAATATCTACTAGAAATGTTTAACCTTAATAATTAAAGTCGTATAAGATAACCTAATGAACTAATAATTATTCTACCATATTTTGGCGGCGGGATAAAGTTTAGCCTGGTGGAAAAATTTTCTCCACACTTTATGTAAAAAACATGATCAAACATTATTGAATATTATTTTGAATCAAAACAACTCAAAAAAAAAATCGGGTACTAGAGGTGGCAAGGGCTTTGCACCCAAGAGAGGATCTTTTATCATTTTAACAATACTTCATGCCCAGCCCAGTCATCTTACGATTGGATCAGCTCAGCTCAGGTCCAATGGAAGTCAAAGGTGGCCCAACTAAAATATATATGCCCGCCCAATTGCACAACCCTAGAAGCCGCCTTAAGAAAGTAATAAAGAAAAAAAATTTTAAAAAGAGATTTTTTTTTTTTGTTTGCTGATGGCCCATATTTGGATAAGATTATGAATTTTATTCATTTGCATTTTTTGCTCAGAGTTATCATATTAAACACTCATGTCTTCAACATACCAAATCTCGCCAAGTCAATGAATCAAAGTAGGCACTACCATTAGTTAGAAGATATAGCCCATACATCCATCAACATTGTCAGAAGTCCAAGAGATCGCCTGACCCAGGGGGCGGTGGAAGGTCTTACAAACAAAAGAACTTGGGAAGCCAACTTGCTTCAGATATTATATATACATGCAAGCCACAACCTTGAGCACAAATCAAGATAAAAGCAAATGATCATAACATAGCGCTTGTGTAGTAAATGACTTAAATGTTAAAAATTGTTCAATATTATATGAAATGCAGTTACCATCCATCAATTGCCCTTGGCACTAGCGTTGTTAGCGGGAAGACAACCCTGATATCCACCAAATGGATGCCAAATTCCTAATTCACTCTTGCAAGAGCCAGGGCCACAAAATATACATTCACTTGAAGCAAGGAAAATGCTACGATTGTGTTTAAGAGAAAGGAAAATGCAGATGGAAGAGGGAACGTTCTTTAATAATGTTTGATAATTGTTCCTATTTTTTCAAACAAAATGCACCGAAACATTTTCTTTTTTTAATTCAATTTATAAATAAATAAATTCTGTATATAAATAAAAAATTTAATACTCCTCATGTTGTTCCCACATCCCTAACACTTACGCTTTCTCTCTCTCAAGAAGCATAGCCTGCCTTACCAGGGAGACCCAAGCGCCATCTGCTTAGCAAAAAACCAGTACCGACCACTTTTATTAGCAAAAATTTAATACTCCTCATGTTGGTTTGGTGCTGGTTTTTACAGAGGAAAATAAGTGAGTTGGATTACCCTTCTTTCAGCAGAAGGTACTATACTGCTTGTTTTTGCTTGGAGGGAAGATGAGTTGGTCTCCCGGCTATTTTGTACTTCTTGAAAGAGAAAAAGATCCCACATCCTTAACTGTTCAGTCGCTTTCTATCTTGACTGACGGTGAGGGATATTGGAACTTTCTCTCTTTCTACAAGTACAGTACCGGTACTGTGTGGCTTAAGAACTTGGAGACCCAACTCATTTTCCCTTTACTCAGAGCCGGGAGACCCAACTCACTTATTATCCACATTTCCAGAAATAACCTGTACCGACCGACTCATTTTGCTCCCTCGAGAAAAACTAGCACCCATTTTGCTCCCTCCAAAACAACTAGTATCGACCCAACTTACTCATTTGCCTCCCTCCAAGAAAAACCAACAACATGCCCCTAAGAAGAGAGCAGTAGCGTGATTTTTTAAGCTCGAAACCAGCGACAGTATGGTATGGGGGTTTAGGAAAAATAGATATTTTTTTATTTTTTACGCTGAAAAATTTGGATTCAGACTATGTACTGTTGTGAAAATAGTTGTTATTGTATTATAACAAATTTTCTACTACTTTCTATGAGTAAGATGCGGCTTTTTTCTTTTTTTTTTTATATATTTAACACCATAATATATGCTTTGCAAATTTTTTAAAGAAACTTGCGCATACTTTGCAGTAGTCTCTTCCATTGAAGCTCGTTATAGGATTCAAGAAGAGACAGTCGCAACTAATAAAGGACTTGGCAATCGTCGTCTCTCGGTTCAGCACTCCATTGAATTATGTCCATGTGTTGTGCAACAAGAGAGTGGATTTGTTGAGACCCCCCTAACGAACAATTGGTAAAAACAATACAACATAATGTGGTTCTTGAAGAAAATTTGGCATGTGTGGGAGAAGTCTAAGGTTTACGTAGAGTTAATGTGGTAAGAATTTTGTTAATATAATTTTTTAATTGTTTTCTCAATTTAATAGTATTTCTTTATAATTTTTTTTGATATTGTGTCAAATAACTTAATATTTTTTATCTTCATATAAAGAACTGGCCAAAATTTGGTAGATTGATAATTATGAGATTATTCACCCTGATGATACCGAGAGTGTAATTAAGCACATTGAGCAAGGAACTATTGTTGGCTATTACAAGTTGCGCACATATCAACATAGTGATTGCAGCAGGATGATTCGTAAGACACAAGGCAAAATGGAAAAACTTAAGGGATGGTACTCAGCTCTCATATTCTATGATGTTAATTGGTCATGGATGAGAATGGCCAATTGGTAAACCATATGCAAAGTTTCAGAACAGCTATGGCACTGATGGTGGATGAGATGGGACAGGAACAATTATGTTCGATACTTTGTGGAATATTTTTGTTCCTCTCTTAGCTAAATAAGGTAGTTAGCATTTTTGTTTTTGTTGTTTTGCAATTTAACTTTTTTTAGCACAAATTTTGAAATCAAATCATTTCAACTACTACACTATAAAACTGCCTAATCTTCTTTAACTTGCTGTGTAATATTGCAGGTGATTGTACATTTTGTGGCCCTCACTCTTGCAGGAGTGAATTATGAATTCAGCATTCGGTTGCTGGATATCATGGTTGTCTTCCCACTAACAACACTAGTGCAAGGGGCATGTTGCAAAAAGTAGCATTTTACTCATAGAAAGTAGCAGAAAATTTGTTATAATACAATAACAACTATTTTCACAATAGTACGTAGTCCGAATCCAAATTTTTCAACGTAATAAAGAAAACATCTATTTTTCCTAAACCCATACCGTACTATCGTTGGTTTCGAACTTAAAAAATCACGCTACTGCACTCTTCTTAGGGGCATGTTGTTGAGTTTTGATGGAGGGAGGAAAATGAGTAAGTTAGGTTGGTACTAGTTTTTCTGGAGGGAGCAAAATGGGTATTAGTTTTTCTCGAGGGAGCAAAATGAGTCCATTGGTAGGTACTGGTTATTACTGGAAATGTGGATAATAAGTGAGTTAGGTCTCCCGGCTCTAAGTAGAGGGAAAATGAGTTGGGTCACAGTTATTTGACACAATATCAAGAAAAATAATAAAGAAATACTAGTAAATTGAGAAAACAATTACAAAAATATATTAACAAAATTCATACCACATTAACTGTATGTAAACCTTGGACTTCTCCCACGTATGCCATATTTTCTTCAAGAACCAGACCTTCATTATGTTGTATTGTTTCTACCAATTGTTCGTGAGGGGGGTCTCAACAAATCCACTCTCTTGTTGCACAACATATGGACATAATTCAATGGAGTGCTGAACCGAGAGACGACGATTGCCAAGTACTTTATTAGTTGCGATTGTCTCTTCTTGAATCCTACAACGAGCTTCAATGGAAGAGACTACTGCAAAGTATGCACAAGTTTTCTAAAAAACAAATTACAAAGCCTATATTATGCTGTTAAATATGGAAAAAAAAGTGAAAAAGCAGCATCTTACTCATAGAAAGTAGCAGAAAATTTGTTATAATACAATAACAACTATTTTCACAACAATACGTAGTCCGAATCCAAATTTTTCAACGTAAGAAATGAAGAAACGTCTATTTTTCCTAAATCCATACCGTATTATCGCTGGTTTCGAGCTTAAAAAATCACGTTATTGCTCTCTTCTTAGGGGCATGTTGTTGGTTTTTGTTGGAGGGAGGAAAATGAGTAAGTTGGGTCGGTACTAGTTTTTCTAGAGGGAGCAAAATGCATACTAGTTTTTCTTGAGGGAGCAAAATGACTCGGTCGGTATTGGTTATTACTGAAAATGTGGATAATAAGTGAGTTAGGTCTCCTGGCTCTGAGTAGAGGGAAAATGAGTTGGGTCTCCCAGTTCTTAAGCCACACCATACCAGTGCTGTACTTCTAGAAAGAGAGAAAGTTCCAATATCCCTGACTTTCAGTCAAGATAGAAAGGGACTGAACGGTTTAAGGATGTGGGAACTTTTTCTCTTTCAAGAAGTACACACAAAATAGTCGGGAGACCCAACTCATCTCCCCTCCCATAAAAAACAAGCAGTACAGTACCTTCTGCTGAAAGGCCGGAAATCCAACTCACTTATTTTCCTCTCTTCCAGTAAAAACCAACCACAAATCTTCCGCAAATGGATTTGGTCATGGGAGGGCAGAGAGAGAAAGGTGGAATAAAGTGGGAAAACAAGTTGAAATCTGGAAAATCAAATCTGAATAAGGCACACACATACACGGAGAAAGAGCGAAAGAGAGCACAAAAAAGAACAAGAAAAAAAAAAAATTGATGCACCCCAAATAATAAGAATAATAAAGGAAAACTACAAAACCCTAACCATGAACCCTAAATCCGAGCCTCCACCCCTCGAGAACCAAAACAACAAAATTAAAATCGAAGCTTCTTTACCAGGGAAGCTTCTTCTTCTTGTTACGATGGCTGGTTGTTTACGGCGCTGTTTAAGGTTTGCGCAGCTGCTTTAGAATGTGGGTACGACCTTTCCAGATCTCAGCTTAACACCGTCGCCACTCATCTTGTCGGAAAAGGGGGAAGTTAGCTGTCGTGCCTAGTGGTCCGGTGAGGTTTCTAGAGTTGAAAGAAAAGAGGGAGAGCTTAGAGAAAGAAGACATGGGCGGAGACAAAATTACCCTTGTATTTCCATGGAAATAATGCTACAGTAATTGAAAGCACCATATTTATACACGTGGTGTCTAAAGTCTGCCCAGACTTAATAATCAAAATGCACCGTATCATTCAACCATAGTTATTAACTATTAACCGCAAAGGTTGATATATCAGGTCTTACCAACCATCCAAATTAGAAACAAAAGGAACAAATTTAGTAGTTATTAACGGAATCACAACAAAATTTTTTCCTGTTAAAAATGCTATATCTAGTCCATGAAACATCAACCAATGTTTTTGGAAATTGAGTTGTAAGAAATGTCTAGTTCTTCCATTGAACCATTATAGTAGAACTTGTATAACCGACTTATTAGGTTAATAAAGATTATTAAAAATTTTGTATGTATCTGGCCATATGATATTGTCAATGATAACTGAGACATCAATTAGTACTATTACCTTACTAAATATTTTAATAAAAAAATAAAAAAATTTAATGGATTAGTAATTTCTATGATGATCTCAATTTATATTTTTACAAAAATTCCAAAAAAGTCATAATATTTTGAAAACAACTTTAAATTCTTGCAAAGGTCATTAATACACGAAATTCAAGATATATTCAATTTAATATAGTTAAAGTATACTCAAATATTTTCTCATTTGCAAATTGTTTGATTTTATGTTACTTTTTAAAGAGCTTTCATCTTAATAAGTTATTCACGTGAAATCTGTAAATTTGGGTGAAACTCCAGCTTATAAATTTGGTTGAGTAGCCCAAATTAACTAAGCACTACTATTATCAATCATAATTATTTTATTAGAAAATCTAACTTTCAACTTTCAATTGCCTTTTTTTTTTCAAAATATTATTTGTTATTCTAAATGAGATTTGTTAAAATATTTTTAAATTGTTTCATCGTTTAGAAGTATAATATGAAAAGTTTTGCATTTAAAACCTCTATATAAGATGTGTATGAAAAATATACTTTTTGTCACTTTTATGTCTTATGGCTTGTTATTACAAGACACTACATATTTTAAGATTTTCTTAAAATTAACTTTGAAATTTGTATGAAATAAAAAAGTACTGGCAAGGAAGAAAATGAAGGAGTAGAAAAAGAGAAAAAAAAAAGAAATAAGAGAAAAAAATATGCATACTACTTATTTAAAACTATTATTTATTTTTTGGTATATATTAAAAATACTAATATATGTTTAAAATAAATGTAAATATCTACTAGAAATGTTTAACCTTAATAATTAATGTCATATAAGAATATGTAATGAACTAATAATTATTCTACCATATTTTGGCGGGATAAGTTTAGCCTGGAGAAAAATTTTCTCCGCACTTTATGTAAATTCATTATCATACATTATTGAATATTATTTTGAATCAAAAAAACTCAAAAATCTGCTACTAAATGTGGCAAGGGCTTCGCGCCCAAGAGATGATCTTTCATCATTTTAACAATACTTCATGCCCTGCCCAATCATCTTGCGATTGGATCAACTTAGGTCGGTCCAATGGAAGTCAAAGGTGGCCCGACTAAATATAAATACCCGCCTGATTGCACAGCCCTTGAAGTTGCCTTAATGAAGTAATAAAGAAAAAAATTTTAAAAAGAGATTTTTTTTTGTTTCCTGATAGCCCCTCTTTGGATAATATTATGAATTTTATTCATTTGCATTTTTGCACAGAGTTATCATATTAAACACTCATGTCTTCAACAGACCAAATCTCGCCAAGTCAACGAATCAAAGTAGGCACTACCATTAGTTAGACATTTCATCATTTTTTACATTGAAAAATTTGGGTTATACGTACTGTTGCGAAAATAGTTGTTACTGTTCTAAAAGCAGCAGCTTCCCCGGTAAATAAGCTTCGATTTTAATTTTGTTGTTTTGTTTCTCGGGGGTAGGGGCTCGGATTTGGCTTCCAGGGTTAGGGTTCTGTAATTTTCCTTTATTATTCTTATTATTTGGGGTGCATCAATTTTTATTTTCTTTTTCTTTTGTGTGCCTCTTTTTCGCTCTTTCTCCATTTTGTGTGCCACAAAATGTACAATCACTTATGGTGTAGTAGTTGAAATGATTTGATTCCAAAAATTGTGAAAAAAAAAAGTTCAATTGCAAAACAACAAAAACAAAAATGCTAACTACCTTATTTAACTAAGAGAGGAACAAAAATATTCCACAAAGTATCAAACATTATAGTTCCTGTCCCATCTCATCCACCGTCAGTGCCATAGCTGTTCTGAAACTTTGCATATGGTTTACCAGTTGGCCATTCTCGCCCATGACCAATTAACATCATAGAATACGAGAGTTGAGTACCATCTTTTATGTTTTCCATTTTGCCTCGTGTCTTACGAATCATCCTGCTACAATCACTGTGTTGATTTGTGTGCAATTTGTAATAGCCAACAACAGGTCCTTGCTCAATGTGCTTAATTACACTCGCATTATCATCAGGGTGAATAATCTCATAATTATCAATCTACCAAATTTTGGCCAATTCTTTATATGTAGATAAAAAATATTAAGTTATTTGACACAATATCAAAAAATAATAATAATAAAGAAATACTAGTAAATTGAGAAAATAATTACAAAATTATATTAACAAAATTAATACCACATTAACAATTGGTAAAAGCAATACAACATAATGAAGGCCTGGTCCTTGAAGAGAATTTGGAATATACGGGAGAAGTGCAAGGCTTACATACAGTTAAGGTGGTCCGCATTTTTTCAATATAATTTTGTATTTTTTTTCTCAATTTACTAGTTTTTTTTTTTTGTTATTGTGTCAAGTAACTTATATTTTTTTTTGTCTTCATATAGGATTGGCCAAAATTTGGCAAGATTGATAATTATGAGATTATTACCGAGAAGGTAATTCAGCACATTTGGAATTTTTGTAAAAATATAAATTGAGATTATTATAGAAATTACTCATCCTTTAAATCTTTTTTATATCTTTATTAAAAAAATATGTGTGTGCCTCTCTTTCACTCTTTCTCCCTGTATGTGTGTGCCTTATTTAGATTTGATTTTCCAGATTTCAACTTGTTTTCCCACTTTATGCCGCCTTTCTCTCTCTGCCCTCCGATGACCAAATCCATTCGCGGAAGATTTGGTGCTGGTTTTTACTGGAAGAGAGGAAAATAAGAGAGTTGGATTTCCAGCCTTTCAACAGAAGGTACTGTACTGCTTGTTTTTGCTGGGAGGGAAGATGAGTTGGGACTCCCGGCTATTTTGTACTTCTTGAAAGAGAAAAAGTTCCCACATCCTTAATTGTTCAGTCCCTTTCTATCTTGACTGACAGTTGGGGATATTGGAACTCTCTGTCTTTCTAGAAGTACAGCACCGGTATTGTGTGGCTTAAGAATTGGGAGACCCAACTCATTTTCCCTCTACTCAGAGCCAGGAGACCTAACTCACTTATTATCCACATTTCCAGTAATAACAAGTACCGACCGAGTCTTTTTGCTCCGTCAAGAAAAACTAGTACACATTTTGCTCCCTCCAGAAAAACTAGTACCGACCCAACTTACTCATTTTCCTCCCTCCAACAAAAACCAACAACGTGCCCCTAAGAAGAGAGCAGTAGCATGATTTTTTAAGCTAGAAACCAGCGACAGTATGGTATGGGTTTTGGAAAAATAGATGTTTTTTCATTTTTTACGTTGAAAAATTTTGATTCGGACTATGTACTGTTGTGAAAATAGTTGTTATTGTATTATAACAAATTTTCTACTACTTTTTATGAGTAAGATGCTGCTTTTTCATTTTTTTTTTATATTTAACAGCATAATATATGCTTTGCCATTTTTTTTAAGAAACATGCGCATACTTTGCAGTAGTCTCTTCCATTGAAGCTCGTTGTAGGGTTCAAGAAGAGACTGTGACAACTAATAAAGGTCTTCACAATCGTTGTCTCTTGGTTCAGCACTCCATTGAATTATCTCCATATGTTGTGCAACAAGAGAGTGGATTTGTTGAGACCTCCTTCACGAACAATTGGTAAAAACAACACAACATAATGAAGGTTTGGTTCTTGAAGAAAATTTGGCATACGTGGGAGAAGTCTAAGGTTTACATAGAGTTAATGTGGTGAGAATTTTGTTAATATAATTTTGTAATTGTTTTCTCAATTTACTAGTATTTCTTTTTTATTTTTTTGATATTGTGTCAAATAACTTAATATTTTTTATCTTCATATAAAGAATTGGCCAAATTTTGGTAGATTGATAATTATGAGATTATTCACCTTGATGAATGAATTGGTTCGATGCTAGTTTTTATTGGAAGAGAGGAAAATAAGTGAGTTGGATTTCCGCCCTTTCCGCAGAAGGTATTGTACTGCAAGTGTGAGGGCCACATAATGTACTAATACCTGCAAAATTACACAACAAATTACAGAAGATTAGGTAGTTTTATAGTGTAATAATTGAAATGATTTGATTCCAAAAATTGTCCTAAAAAAAGTTAAATTGCAAAACAACAAAAACAAAAATGCTAACTACCTTATTTAGCTAAGAGAGGAACAAAAATATTCCACAAAGTATCGAACATTATAGTTCCTGTACCATCTCATCCACGGTCAGTGCCATAGTTGTTTTGAAACTTTGCATATGGTTTACCAGTTGGCCATTCTTGCCCATGACCAATTAACATCATAGAATACAAGAGCTGAGTACGATCTCTTAAGTTTTTCAATTTTGCCTTGTGTCTTACAAATCATCCTACTGCAAATCAATGTGTTGATATGTGCGTAACTTGTAATAGCCAACAACAGGGCCTTGCTCAATGTGCTTAATTACACTCGCGTTAGCATCAGGGTGAATAATCTCATAATTATCAATCTACCAAATTTTGGCCAATTCTTTATATGAAGATAAAAAATATTAAGTTATTTGACACAATATCAAAAAAAATAATAAAGAAATACTAGTAAATTGAGAAAACAATTACAAAATTATATTAACAAAATTCTTACCACATTAACTCTATGTAAACCTTAGACTTCTCCCATGTATGCCAAATTTTCTTCAAGAACCAAACCTTCATTATGTTGTATTGTTTTTACCAATGGTTCGTGAGGGGGGTCTCAACAAATCCACTCTTTTGTTGCACAACATATGAACATAATTCAATGGAGTGCTGAACCGAGAGACGACAATTGCCAAGTCCTTTATTAGTCGCAACTGTCTCTTCTTGAATCCTACAACGGGCTTCAATGGAAGAGACTACTACAAAGTATGCGTCAGTTTCTTAAAAAAAATTGCAAAGCATATATTATGCTGTTAAATATAGAAAAAAATGAAAAGCAGCATCTTACTCATAGAAAGTAGTAGAAAATTTGTTATAATACAATAACAACTATTTTCACAACAGTATGTAGTCCGAATCCAAATTTTTCAACGTAAGAAATGAAGAAACATCTATTTTTCCTAAATTCATACAGTATTGTCGCTGGTTTCGAGCTTAAAAAATCACGCTACTGCTCTCTTCTTAGGGGCATGTTGTTGGTTTTTGTTGGAGGGAGGAAAATGAGTAAGTTGGGTCGGTACTAGTTTTTCTGGAGGGAGCAAAATGTGTACTAGTTTTTCTTGAGGGAGCAAAATGAGTCGGTCGGTACTGGTTATTATTGGAAATGTGCATAATAAGTGAGTTAGGTCTCCCGGCTCTAAGTAGAGGTAAAATGAGTTGGGTCTCCCAGTTCTTAAGCCACACAATACCGGTGCTGTACTTCTAGAAAGAGAGAAAATTCCAATATCCCAAACTGTCAATCAAGATAGAAAGGGACTGAATAGTTAAGGATGTGGGAACTTTTTCTCTTTCAAGAAGTACAAAATAGCTGGGAGACACAACACATCTTCCCTCCCAGCAAAAACAAGCAGTACAGTACCTTCTGCTGAAAGGCCGGAAATCCAACTCACTTATTTTCCTCTCTTCCAGTAAAAACCAGCACCAAATGTTCCGCGAATGGATTTGGTCATCGGAGGGCAGAGAGAGAAAGGGGGCATAAAGTGGAAAACAAGTTGAAATCTGGAAAATCAAATCTGAATAAGGCACACACATACACGGAGAAACAGCGAAAGAGAGGCACACAAAAGAACAAGAAAATAAAAATTGATGCACCCCAAATAATAAGAATAATAAAGCAAAACTACAGAACCCTAACCCTGGACCCCAAATCCGAACCATCACCCCCCGAGAACCAAAACAACAAAATTAAAATCGAAGCTTATTTACCAGGGAAGCTTTTTCTTCTTGTTGCAACGGGTGGTTGTTTTACGGCGCTGTTTAAGGTTTGGGCGGCTGCTTCAGAATGTGGGCACGACCTTGCCAGATCTCAGCTTAACACCGTCGACACTCATCTTGCTGGAAAAGGGGGAAGTTAGCTGTCGCGCCTAGTGGTCTGGCGAGGTTTCTAGAGTTGAAAGAAAAGAGGGAGAGCTTAGAGAAAGAAGACATGGGCGGAGAGAAAATCACCCTCGTATTTCCATGGAAATAATGCTACAATAATTGAAAGCACCATATTTATACACGTGTTGTCTAAAGTCTGCCCAGACTTAATAATCAAAATGCACCGTATCATTAAACCATAGTTATTAACTATTAACCACAAAGGTTGATATATCAGATCTTACCAACCATCCAAATTAGAAACAAAAGGAACGAATTTAGCAGTTATTAACGGAATCACAACAAAATTTTTTCCTATTAAAAATGCTATATCTAGTCCATGAAACTTAAACCAATGTTTTTGGGAATTCAATTATAAGAAATGTCTAGTTCTTCCATTGAACCATTATAGTAGAACTTGTATAACCGACTTATTAGGTCAATAAAGATTATTATAAATTTTGTAAGTATCTGGCCCTATGATATTGTCAATGATAACTGAGACATCAATTAGTACTATTACCCTACTAAATATTTTAATAAAAATATAAAAAATTTAATGGATGAGTAATTTCTATGATGATGTCAATTTATATTTTTACAAAAATTCCAAAAAAAAGTCATAATATTTTGAAAACAACTTTAAATTCTTGCAAAGGTCATAATACATGAAATTAAAGATATATTTAATTTAATATAGTGAAAGTATATTCAAATCTTTTCTCATTTGCAAATTGTTTGATTTTATGTTACTTTTAAAAGAACTTTTATCTTAATAAGTTAAACATGTGAAATCTGTAAATTTAGGGTGAAACTCCAGCTTATAAATTTGGTTGAGTAGCCCAAACAAACTAAGTACTACTATTATCAATCATAATTATTTTATTAGAAAATCTAACTTTGAACTTTCAATTTCATTTTTTATTTTTAAAATATTAATTGTTATTCTAAATGAGATTTGTTATAATATTTTTAAATTGTTACATCTTTTAGAAGTATAATATGAAAAGTTTTGCATTTAAAACCTCTATATAAGGTGAGTATGGAAAATATACTTTTTGTCACTTTTATGTCTGATGGCTTGTTATTGCAAGACACTACATATTTTAATATTTTCTTAAAATTAACCTTGAAACTTGTATGAAATCAAAAAAACTATTGGCAAGGAAGAATATGAAAAGAAGAAAAAAAGAGAAAAAAAAAAATAAGCATACTACTTATTTAAAAAACTATTATTTATTTTTTGGTATATATTAAAAATACTAATATATATTTAAAAAAAATATATAAATATCTACTAGAAATGTTTAACCTTAATAATTAATGTCATATAAGAATATGTAATGAACTAATAATAATTATTCTACCAAATTTTGGGCGAGATAAGTTTAGTCTAGTGGAAAAAATTGTCTTCACAATTTATGTAAAAACATTATCAAACATTATTGAATATTATTTTGAATCAAAACAACTCAAAAATCTGCTGCTAGAGGTGGCAAGGGCTTCACGCCCAAGAGAGGATCTTTTGTCATTTTAATAATACTTCATGCCCAGCCCAATCATCTTATGATTGGATCAGCTCAGGTCGGGTCCAATGGAAGTCAACAGTGGCCCAACTAAAATGTATATACCTGCCCAATTGCACAACCCTAGAAGTCACCTTAATAAAGTAATAAAGAAAAAAATTTGAAAAAGAGATTTTTTTTTGTTTCCTGATGGCCCATATTTGGATAAGATTATGAATTTCATTCATTTGCATTTTTGCTTAGAGTTATCATATTAAACACTTATGTCTTCAACAGACCAAATCTCGCCAGGTCAACGAATCAAAGTAGGCACTACCATTAGTTGGAAGATATAGCCCATACATCCATCAACATTGTCTAGAGTCCAAGAGATCACCTGACCTAGTGGGGGATGGAAGGTCTTACAAACAAAAAGAACTTGGGAAGCCAACTTGCTTCAGATATTATATATACATGCAAGCGACAACCTTGAGCACAAATCAAGATAAAAGCAAATGACCATAACATTGCCCTTATGCAGTAAATGACTTAAATGTTAAAAATTGTTCAATATTATATGAAATGCAGTTACCATCCATCAATTGCCCCTTGCACTAGCATTGTTAGCGGGAAGACAACCCTGATATCCACCAAATGAATGCCATATTCCTAATTCACTCTTGCAAGAGCCAGGGCCACAAAATATACATTCACCTGCAAAACCACACAACAAATTACAGAAAATTAGGTGGTTTTACAGTGTAGTAGTTGAAATCACTTGATTCCAAAGATTGTGAAAAAAAATTAAATTGGAACAAAAAAAAAAACAAAAATGGGAGCAACCTTATTTAGATAAGAGAGGAACAAAAATATTCACAAAGCATGCATGGAGAAAGTGCAAAAAAGAGGCACACAAAAGAAAAAGAAAATAAAAATTTGACGCACCCCAAATAATAAGAATAATAAAGGAAAAAATACAGAAACCCTAACCCTGGATGCCAAATCCGAGCCCCCCCACCCCCCGAGAACCAAAACAACAAAATTAAAATCAAAGCATATTTTCCAGGGAAGCTTATGCTTTTTAGAACAGTAACTACTATATTCACAACAGTACGTATAACCCAAATTTTTCAACATAAAAAATGAAGAAACATCTATTTTTGCTAAACCCATACAATACTGTCGCTAGTTCCGAGCTTCAAAAATCAGCTTTTGCTCTCTTCTTGAGGGCATGTTGTTGGTTTTTGCTAGAGGGAGGAATATGAGTGAGTTGGGTCCAGTTGGGTGGGTGGTTTTTGCTGAAAAGTGAGTTGGGTCGAGTTGGCTAAGTGGTTTTTGCAGGAAGGATGGTGGGTGCTGGTTTTTACTTGTGATTTTTGCTAATAAAAGTGGTCATTATTGGTTTTTTCCTAAACAGACGGCGCTTGGGTCTCCTTAGTAAGGCAGGCTGCGCTTCTTGAGAGAGAGAAAGCATGAGTGTTAGGGATGTGTGAATAACATGAGGCGCGTTTAATTTTTTTATTTTTTTATACAGAATTTATTTATTTATAAATTGAATTAAAAAAAAGAAAATATTTCGGTGCATTTTGTTAGAAAAAAATAGGAACAATTATCAAACATTATTAAAGAACGTTCCCTCTTCCATCTACATTTTCCTCTCTCTTAAACCCAATCGTAGCTTTCATCATTTATAAAAAAACTCTAGGGAATGTACAACGTTATAAAAACACATGACATACTTCAATTGCATGTCACAGGTCTATAAAATTTGTTCCCAAAAAGTAATTTTACTATCCAAATTGTTTTCAAAATTTAAGGATTTGTTATCTAAAAAATTAAAAATTGGCCACATCATTGTACTTTTGTGAGGTGGGATCATTTAAAGTCACCCTCCAAAGGTTGGCACTTTTATGCATGGTATGCATTTTACCGTTACATCTATATTTTGTGTATTTCTATAATTTTCAACAAATTTTAAGTATGACTAATAGTTGTGCCAAAATTTTCTTTTCATTGATGAATAATGGGCAGTCTTCTCAACATTTTTGGTTATGTATTGCAAAAGGGCTATCCAATGGTGATTTGATTCCCGTGGATCTGTGAAGCAAGTTAGCTTTGTCAAACCTTCCAGCAATTACTTGCTATATGTCACAAACATCAATTTACGATGACATGATTTAGTTATTTTTGCATTAACGTTGTACATTCCCTAGTTTTTTTATAAATGATGAAAGCTACAATTGTGTTTAAGAGAAAGAAAAATGTAGATGGAAGAGGTTCTTTAATAATGTTTGATAATTGTTCCTATTTTTTCTAACAAAATGCACCGAAATATTTTCTTTTTTTAATTCAATTAATAAATAAATAAATTCTATTTAGAAATAAAAAATTTAATACGCCTCATGTTGTTCCCACATCCCTAACATTCGCGCTTAGCTTTCTCTCTCTCAAGAAGCGCAGCCTACCTTACCAGGGAGACCCAAGCGCCGTCTGCTCAGTAAAAACCAATACCGACCACTTTTATTAGCAAAAACCACCAATAAAACCACCCCTTTTAAACAAAATCACAAGTAAAAACAGTACCCACCATCCTTCCTGCAAAAACCACCCACCCAACTGGACCCAACTCACTCATATTCCTCCCTCTAGCAAAAACCAGCAACATGCCCTTAAGAGAGCAACAGCTGATTTTTTCAAGGGAGGATCAATGACTCTCAGTAGGTAGTAGCGTGATTTTTGAAGATCGACACCAGCCACAGTACGGCATATGTTTAGCAAAAATAGATGTTTCTCCATTTTTTACGTTGAAAATTTTGGGTTATACGTACTGTTGTGAAAATAGTAGTTACTGTTCTAAAAGCATAAGCTTCCCTAGTAAATAAGCTTCCATTTTAATTTTGTTGTTTTGGTTGTCGGGGGGTGGGGGCTTGGATTTGGCATCCAGGGTTAGGGTTCTGTATTTTTCCTTTATTATTCTTATTATTTGGGGTGCATCAATTTTTATTTTCTTTTTCTTTTGTGTGCCTCTTTTTTGCTCCTTCTTTGTGCACGTGTGTGCCTTATTCAGATTTGATTTTCCAAATTTCAACTTGTTTTCCCACTTTATGCCCACTTTCTCTCTCTTCCCTCCAATGACCAAATCAATTCGCGGAAGATTTGGATTGCACATTTTCTGGAGGGTGGAAAATGAGTGAGTTGGGTCAGTACTAGTTTTTGCTGGAAGGGAGGAAATGAATGAGTTGGTTCGGTGCTAGTTTTTACTAGAAGAGAGGAAAATAAGTGAGTTGGATTTCCGGCCTTTCAACAGAAGGTACCGTGCTACTTGTTTTTGCTGGGAGGGAAGATGAGTTGGGTCTCCCGACTATTTTGTACTTCTTGAAAGAGAAAAAGTTCCCACATCCTTAACTGTTCAGTTGCTTTCTATCTTGACTGACAGTTAGGGATATTGGAACTTTCTCTCTTTCTAGAAGTACAGCACCGGTACTGTGACCCAACTCATTTTCCCTCTACACAGAGCCTGGAGACCTAAGTCACTTACTATCCACATTTCCAGTAATAACCAGTACCGACCAACAGACTCATTTTGCTCCCTCGAGAAAAACTATTACGCATTTTGCTCCGTCCAAAAAAACTAGTAGCAACCTAACTTACTCATTTTCCTCCCTCCAACAAAAATCAACAACATGCCCTTAAGAAGAGAGCAGTAGCGTGATTTTTTACGTTCGAAACCAGCGACAGTATGGTATGGGTTCAGGAAAAAAAGATGTGTTTTTACTTTTTACGTTAAAAAATTTGGGTTCGGACTACATACTGCTGTGAAAAATAATTGTTATTGTATTATATAACAAAATTTTTTGCTACTTTCTATAAGTAAGATGCTGCTTTTTCATTTTTTTTATATTTAACAGCATAATATATGCTTTGTAATTTTTTTTTTTTAAGAAACTTGTGCATACTTTGCAGTAGTCTCTTCCATTGAAGCTCGTTGTAGTATTCAAGAAGAGACAGCTGCAACTAATAAAGGACTTGGCAATCATCTTCTCTCGGTTCAGCACTTCATTGAATTATGTCCATATTGTGCAACAAGAGAGTGGATTTGTTGAGACCCCCCTCACGAACAATTGGTAAAAAAAAACAATACAACATAATGAAGGTCTGGTTCTTGAAGAAAATTTGGCATACGTGGGAGAAGTCCAAGGTTTACATACAGTTAATGTGGTATGAATTTTATTAATATAATTTTGTAATTGTTTTCTCAATTTACTAGTATTTCTTTATTTTTTTTTATATTGGGTCAAATAACTTAATATTTTTTATCTTCATATAAAGAATTGTCCAAAATTTGGTAGATTGATAATTATGAGATTATTCACCATGATGATAACACGAGTGTAATTAAGCACATTGAGCAAGGACCTGTTGTTGGCTATTACAAGTTGCACACAAATCAACACAGTGATTGAAACAGGATGATTCGTAAGACACAAAAAAAAATGGAAAAACTTAAGGGATGGTACTCAGCTCTCGTATTCTATGATGTTAATAGGTCATGGGCGAGAATGGCCTATTGGTAAACCATATGCTCCCTTATTATCCACATTTCCAGTAATAACCAGTACCGACCAACGGACTCATTTTGTTCCCTCGAGAAAAACTAGTACCCATTTTGCTCCCTCCAGAAAAACTAGTACGGACCTAACTTACTCATTTTCCTCCCTCCAACGAAAATCAACAACATGCCCCTAAGAAGAGAGCAGTAGCATGACCTTTTACATTCGAAACCAGCGACGGTACGATATGGGTTTAGGAAAAATAGAAATTTTTTAATTTTTTACGTTGAAAAATTTGGATTCGAACTACGCACTGTTGTGAAAATAGTTGTTATTGTATTACAACAAATTTTCTGCTACTTTCTATATGTAAAATGCTGCTTTTTCATTTTTTTTATATTTAACAGCATAATATATGCTTTACAATTTTTTTTTAAGAAATTTGCGCATACTTTGCAGTAGTCTCTTCCATTAAAGCTCGTTGTAGTATTCAAGAAGAGACAGCTGCAACTAATAAAGGACTTGGCAATCATCATCTCTCGGTTCAGCACTCCATTGAATTATGTCCATATGTTGTGCAACAAGAGAGCGGAGTTGTTGAGACCCCCCTCACGAACAATTGGTAAAAACAATACAACATAATGAAGGTCTGGTTCTTGAAGAAAATTTGGCATACGTGCGAGAAGTCCAAGGTTTACATACAGTTAATGTGGTAAGAATTTTGTTAATATAATTTTGTAATTGTTTTCTCAAGTTATTAGTATTTCTTTATTATTATTTTTTTGATATTGTGTCAAATAACTTAATATTTTTTATCTTCGTATAAAGAATTGGCCAAAATTTGGTAGATTGATAATTATGAGATTATTCACCCTGAAGATACTGAGAGTGTAATTAAGCACATTGAGCAAGGACTTGTTGTTGGCTATTACAAGCTGCGCACAAATCAATACAATGATTGCAACAGGATGATTCGTAAGACACAAGGCAAAATGGAAAAACTTAAGAGATGGTACTCAGCTCTCGTATTCTATGATGTTAATTGGTCATGGGCGAGAATGGCCTATTGGTAAACCATATGCAAAGTTTCAGAACAGTTATGGCACTGACGGTGGATGAGATGGGACCGGAGCTATAATGTTCGATACTTTGTGGAATATTTTTGTTCCTCTCTTAGCTAAATAAGGTAGTTAGCATTTTTGTTTTTGTTGTTTTGCAATTTAACTTTTTTTTTAGCACAATTTTTGGAATCAAATCATTTCAACTACTACACTATTAAACTGCCTAATTTTCTGTAATTTATTGTGTAATTTTGTAGGTAATTGTACATTTTGTGGCCCTCACTCTTGCAAGAGTGAATTACGAATTCGGCATCCGGTTGCTGGATATCAGGGTTGTTTTCCCGCTAACAATGCTAGGAACATGCCCCAAATGTTCCCTCCCAACTCATCTTCCCTCCCAGCAAAAACAAGTAGTACAGTACCTTATGCTGAAAGGCCGGAAATCCAACTCACTTATTTTCTTCTCTTCCAGTAAAAAACCAGCACCAAATGTTTCGTGAATGGATTTGGTCATCGGAGGGCAGAGAGAGAAAGGCGGCATAAAGTGGGAAAACAAGTTGAAATATGGAAAATCAAATCTAAATAAGGCACACACATACAGGGAGAAAGAGCGAAAGAGAGGCACACACATATTTTTTTAATAAAGATATAAAAAAGATTTAAAGGATGAGTAATTTCTATAATAATCTCTCAATTTATATTTTGACAAAAAATTCCAAATGTGCTGAATGTGCTGAATTACCCTCTCGGTAATAATCTCATAATTATCAATCTTGCCAAATTTTGGCCAATCCTATATGAAGACAAAAAAAATATAACTAGTAAATTGAGAAAAAAATTACAAAATTATATTCAAAAAATGCGTACCACCTTAACTGTATGTAAGCCTTGCACTTCTCCCGCATATTCCAAATTCTCTTCAAGGACCAGGCCTTCATTATGTTGTATTGCTTTTTTTACCAATTGTTGGTGCAGGGGGTGGGGGCTCGGATTTGGTGTCCAGGGTTAGGGTTCTGTATTTTTCCTTTATTATTCTTATTATTTGGGGTGCCTCAATTTTTATTTTCTTTTTCCTTTGTGTGCCTATTTTTTGCTCTTTCTCCGTGCATGTGTGTGCAGTATTCAGATTTGATTTTCCAAATTTCAACTTGTTTTCCCACTTTATGCCCCCTTTCTCTCTCTGCCCTCCGATGACCAAATCCATTCGCGGAAGATTTGGACTGCACATTTTCTGGAGGGAGGAAAATGAGTGACTTGGGTTGGTACTGGTTTTTGGTGGAAGGGAGGAAATGAATGAGTTGGTTCGGTGCTGGTTTTTACTAGAAGATAGGAAAATAAGTGAGTTGGATTTCCGACCTTTCAACAGAAGGTACTGTACTGCTTGTTTTTGCTAGGAGGGAAGATGAGTTGGGTCTCCCAGTTCTTAAGCCACACAGTACCGTACTTCTAGAAAGAGAGAAAGTTCCAGTATCCCTAACTGTCAGTCAAGATAGAAAGCGATTGACTCACTTATTATCTCAGACCCACGCTACTGCTCTCTTCCTAGGGGCATGTTGTTGGTTTTTGTTGGAGGGAGGAAAATGAGTAAGTTGGGTCGGTACTAGTTTTTCTGGTGGGGAGCAAAATGTGTACTAGTTTTTTTTCTTGAGGGAGCAAAAAAGACTTGGTCGGTACTTGTTATTACTGGAAATGTGGACAATAAGTGAGTTAGGTCTCCCGGCTCTGAGTAGAGGGAAAATGAGTTGGGTCTCCCAGTTCTTAAGCCACACAATACCGGTGCTGTACTTCTAGAAAGACAGAGAGTTCCAATATCCCTAACTGTCAGTCAAGATAGAAAGGGATGTGGGAACTTTTTCTCTTTCAAGAAGTACAAAATAGCCGGGAGTCCCAACTCATCTTCCCTCCCAGCAAAAACAAGCAGTACAGTACCTTCTGTTGAAAGGCTGAAAATCCAACTCTCTTATTTTCCTCTCTTCCAGTAAAAACTAGCACCAAATCTTCCACGAATGGATTTGCTCATCGGAGGGCAGATAGAGCGAAAAAGAGGCACACAAAAGAAAAAGAAAATAAAAATTGATGCACCCCAAATAATAAGAATAATAAAGGAAAAATACAGAACCCTAACTCTGGACCCCAAATCCGAGCCCCCACCCCCCGAGAACCAAATCAACAAAATTAAAATCGAAGCTTATTTACCAGGGAAGCTTCTTCTTCTTCTTCTTGTTGCGACGACTGGATGTTTTACGACGTCGTTTAAGGTTTGGGCGGCTGCTTCGGAATGTGGGTACGACCTTGCCAGATCTCAGCTTAACATTGTCGCCACTCATCTTGCCAGAAATGGGGAAGTTAGCTGTCGCACCGAGTGGTCCAGCGAGGTTTCTAGAGTTGAAAGAAAAGAGGGAGAGCTTAGAGAAAGAAGACATGGGCGGAGAGAAAATTACCCTTGTATTTCCATGGAAATAATGCTACAGTAATTGAAAGCACCTTATTTATACACGTGGTGTCTAAAGTCTGCCCAGACTTAATAATCAAAAAGCACCGTATCATTCAACCATAGTTATTAACTATTAACTGCAAAGGTTGATATATCAGGTCTTACCAACCATCCAAATTAGAAACAAAAGGAACGAATTTAGCAGTTATTAACGGAATCACAACAAAATTTTTTCCTATTAAGAATGCTATATCTAGTCCATGAAACTTAAACCAATGTTTTTGGGAATTGAGTTAAAAGAAATGTCTAGTCCTTCCATTGAGCCATTATAGTAGAACTTGTATAAACGATTCATTAGGTTATTAAAGATTATTATAAATTTTGTAAGTGTCTAGCCATATGATATTGTCAATGATAACTGAGACATCAATTAGTGCTACTGCCCTACTAAAAATTTTAATAAAGGTATATAAAAAAGATTTAAAGGATGAGTAATTTTCTATAATAATCTCAATTTATATTTTTTACAAAAATTCCCTAAAAAAGTCATAATATTTTGAAAAACAAATTTAAATTCTTGCAAAGGTCATTAATAAATGAAATTCAAGATATATTTAATTTAATATAGTGAAAGTATATGCAAATCTTTTCTCATTTGCAAATTGTTTGATTTTATGTTACTTTTAAAAGAGCTTTTATCTTAATAAGTTATTCACGTGAAATCTATAAATTTGGGGTGAAACTCCAGCTTATAAATTTGGTTAAGTAGCCCAAACAAACTAAGTACTACTATTATCAATCATAATTATTTTATTAAAAAATCTAACTTTGAACTTTCAATTTCCTTTTTTATTTTCAAAATATTAATTGTTATTCTAAATGAGATTTGTTATAATATTTTTAAATTGTTTCATCTTTTAGAAGTATAATATGAAAAGTTTTGCATTTAAAACCTCTATATAAGGTGAGTTTATGTCTGATGGCTTGTTATTGCAAGACACTACATATTTTAAGATTTTCTTAAAATTAACCTTGAAACTTGTATGAAATCAAAAAGTACTGGCAAGGAAGAAAATGAAGGAGAAGAAAAAGAGAAAAAAAAAGAAATAAGAGAAAAAAAATAAGCATACTACTTATTTAAAACTATTATTTATTTTTTGGTATATATTAAAAATACTAATATATATTTAAAATAAATGTAAATATCTACTAGAAATGTTTAACCTTAATAAATAATGTCATTTAAGAATACGTAATGAACTAATAATTATTTTACCAAATTTTGTCAGGATAAGTTTAGCCTGGTGGAAAATTTTCTTCACAATTTATGTAAAAACATTATCAAACATTATTGAATATTATTTTGAATCAAAACAGCTCAAAAATCTGCTGCTAGAGGTGGCAAGGGCTTTGCGCCCAAGAGAGGATCTTTTGTCATTTTAACAATACTTCATGCCCAGCCCAATCATCTTACATTTGGAGCAGCTCAGGTCGGGTCCAATGGAAGTCAGAGGTGGGCCAACTAAAATATATATACCCACCCAATTGCACAGCCCTAGAAGCTGCCTTAACAAAGAAATAAAGAAAAATATTTTAAAAAGAGATTTTTTTTTTGTTTCCTGATGGCCCATCTTTGGATAAGATTATGAATTCTACTAATATGCATTTTTTGCATTTAAAACCTCTATATAAGGTGTGTATGGAAAATATACTTTTTGTCACTTTTATGTTTGATGGCTTGTTATTGCAAGACGCTACATATTTTAGAATTTTCTTACAATTAACCTTGAAATTTGTATGAAATCAAAAAGTATTGGCAAGGAAGAAAATGAAATAGAAGAAAAAAAGAGAAAAAAAAAAGAAATAAGAGAAAAAAATAAGATAAATAAAAAAATAAGCATACTACTTATGTAAAACTATTATTTTTTTTTTGTGTATATATTAAAAATACTAATATATATTTAAAATAAATGTAAATATCTACTAGAAATGTTTAACCTTAATAATTAATGTCATATAAGAATACGTAATAAATTAATAATTATTCTACCATATTTTGGTGGGATAAGTTTAGCCTGGTGGAAAATTTTCTCCGCACTTTATGTAAAAACATTGTCAAACATTATTGAATATTATTTCGAATCAAAACAACTCAAAAATCTGCTACTAGAGGTGGCAAGGGCTTCGCGCCCAAGAGAGGATCTTTCGTCATTTTAACAATGCTTCATGCCCAGCCCAATCATCTTACGATTGGATCAACTCAGGTCGGTCCAATGGAAGTCAAAGGTGGCCCAACTAAAATATATATACCCGCCTGATTGCACAGCCCTCGAAGTCGCCCTAATAATGTAATAAAGAAAAAAATTTTAAAAAGAGATTTTTTTTTTTGTTTCCTGATAGCCCCTCTTTGGATAAGATTATGAATTTTATTCATTTGTATTTTTGCATAGAGTTATCATATTAACCACTCATGTCTTCAACAGACCAAATCTCGCCATGTCAACAAATCAAAGTAGGCACTACCATTAGTTAGAGGATATAGCCCATACATCCATCAACATTGTCCAGTGTCCAAGAGACCGACTGCCCCAGGGGGGGATGGAAGGTCTTATAAACAAAAGAACTTGGGAAGCCAACTTGCTTCAGATATTATATATACATACAAGTGATGACCTTAAGCACAAATCAAGAGAAAAGCAAATGACCATAACATTGCCCTTGTGTAGTAAATGACTTAAATGTTAAAAATTGTTCAATATTATATGAAACGGAGTTACCATCCATCAATTGCCTTTTGCACTAGCGTTGTTAGCGGGAAGACAACCCTGATATCCACCAAATCGTTGCCAAATTCCTAATTCACTCTTGCAAGAGCCTAGGCCACAAAATGTACAATTACCTACAAAACCACACAACAAATTACAGAAAATTAGGCGGTTGACTACAATCTCTATCATGTTTTAGTTTTCCTTGTGTCTTACCGATCATCCTGTTGCCATCACTGCCTTGCTTTTTGTGCAACTTGTAGTAGCCAACAACAGGTCATTGCTCAATGTGCTCAATTACCCTCTCAGTAATAATCTCATAATTATCAATCTTGCCAAAATTTGGCCAATCCTATATGAAGACAAAAAAATATAAGTTACTTGACACAATAACAACAAAAAAAAAACTAGTAAATTGAGAAAAAAATTACAAAATTATATTGAAAAAATGCGTAATACATTAACTGTATGTAAGCCTTGGACTTCTCCTGCATATGCCAAATTTTCTTCAAGGACCAGGCCTCCATTGTGTTGTATTGCTTTTACCAATTGTTGGTGCAGGGGGTCTCAACAAATCCACACTCTTGCACAACATATGGACATAATTCAATGGAGTGCTGAACCGAGAGATGGTGATTGCCAAGTCATTCATTAGGTGCAACTGTCTCTTTTTGAATTCTACAACGAGCTTCAATGGAAGAGACTAGTGCAAGGTATGCGCAAGATTATGAAAAAAAATTTCAAAGCATATATTATGCTGTTAAATATATAAAAAAAATAAATAAAAGAGCAGCATCTTACTCATAGAACAGTAACAACTATTTTCACAACAGTAAGTATAACCCAAATTTTTCAACGTAAAAGATGAAGAAACATCTATTTTTTCTAAACCCATACCATACTGTCGGTGGTTTCGAGCTCCAAAAATCACGCTACTACCGTATGAGAGTCGTCAATCCTCCCATGAAAAAATCAGCTGTTGCTCTTTTCTTGAGGGCTGGTTTTTGCTAGAGGAGGAATATGAGTGAGTTGGATCGAGTTGGGTGGGTTGTTTTTGCTGAAAAGTTAGTTTGGTCGAGTTGGCTAAGTGGTTTTTGCAGGAAGGATGGTGGGTGCTTAAAGATTATTATAAATTTTGTACGTATCTGGCCATATGATATTGTCAATGATAACTGAAACATCAATTAGTGCAATTGCGCTACTAAACATTTTAATAAAGATATAAAAAATATTTCATGGATGAGTAATTTCTATGATAATCTCAATTTATATTTTTACAAAAATTCCAAAAAAAGTCATAATATTTTGAAAACAACTTTAAATTCTTGCAAAGGTCATTAATACATGAAATTCAAGATATATTTAATTTAATATAATGAAAGTATGCTCAAATCTTTTCTCATTTGCAAATTGTTTGATTTTATATTACTTCTTAAAGAGCTTTTATCTTAATAAGTTATTCACGTGAAATCTGTAAATTTGGGGTGAAACTCCAGCTTATAAACTTGGTTGAGTAGCCCAAACAAACTAAGTACTACTATTATCAATCATAATTATTTTTTTAGAAAATCTAACTTTGAACTTTGAATTTCCTCTTTTTTTTCAAAATATTAATTCTTATTCTAAATGAGAGTTGTTAAAAATATTTTTAAATTGTTTCATATTTTAGAAGTATAATATGAAATTTTTTGCATTTAAAACCTCTATATAAGGTGTGTATGGAAAATGTACTTTTTTTCACTTTTATGTCTGATGGCATGTTATTGCAAGACACTACATATTTTAGGATTTTCTTAAAATTAACCTTGAAATTTGTATGAAATTAAAAAGTACTGGCAAGGAAGAAAATGAAGGGGAAGAAAAAGAGAGAAAAAAAAAAGATAAATAAAAAATAAGCATACTACTTATTTAAAACTATTATTTTTTTTTTTTTGGTATATATTAAAAATACTAATATATATATAAAATAAATGTAAATATCTACTAGAAATGTTTAACCTTAATAATTAAAGTCGTATAAGATAACCTAATGAACTAATAATTATTCTACAATATTTTGGCGGGATAAGTTTAGCCTGGTGGAAAATTTTCTCCGCACTTTATGTAAAAACATGATCAAACATTATTGAATATTATTTTGAATCAAAACAACTCAAAAATCGGCTACTAGAGGTGGCAAGGGCTTTGCACCCAAGAGAGGATCTTTTATCATTTTAACAATACTTCATGCCCAGCCCAGTCATCTTACGATTGGATCAGTTCAGCTCAGGTCCAATGGAAGTCAAAGGTGGCCCAACTAAAATATATATGCCCGCCCAATTGCACAACCCTAGAAGCCGCCTTAAGAAAGTAATAAAGAAAAAAATTTTAAAAAGAGATTTTTTTTTGTTTGCTGATGGCCCATATTTGGATAAGATTATGAATTTTATTCATTTGCATTTTTGCTCAGAGTTATCATATTAAACACTCATGTCTTCAACATACCAAATCTCGCCAAGTCAATGAATCAAAGTAGGCACTACCATTAGTTAAAAAATATAGCCCATACATCCATCAACATTGTCAGAAGTCCAAGAGATCGCCTGACCCAGGGGGCAGTGGAAGGTCTTACAAACAAAAGAACTTGGGAAGCCAACTTGCTTCAGATATTATATATACATGCAAGCCACAACCTTGAGCACAAATCAAGATAAAAGCAAATGATCATAACATAGCCCTTGTGTAGTAAATGACTTAAATGTTAAAAATTGTTCAATATTATATGAAATGCAGTTACCATCCATCAATTGCCCTTGGCACTAGCGTTGTTAGCGGGAAGACAACCCTGATATCCACCAAATGGATGCCAAATTCCTAATTCACTCTTGCAAGAGCCAGGGCCACAAAATATACATTCACTTGAAGCAAGGAAAATGCTACGATTGTGTTTAAGAGAAAGGAAAATGCAGATGGAAGAGGGAACATTCTTTAATAATGTTTGATAATTGTTCCTATTTTTTCAAACAAAATGCACCGAAACATTTTCTTTTTTTAATTCAATTTATAAATAAATAAATTCTGTATATAATAAAAAATTTAATACTCCTCATGTTGTTCCCACATCCCTAACACTTACGCTTTCTCTCTCTCAAGAAGCATAGCCTGCCTTACCAGGGAGACCCAAGCGCCATCTGCTTAGCAAAAAACCAGTACCGACCACTTTTATTAGCAAAAACCACCAGTAAAACCACCCCTTCTAGCAAAAATCACAAGTAAAAACCAGCACCCACCATCCTTCCTGCAAAAACCACTTAGCCAACTCGATCCAACTCACTTTTCAGCAAAAACCATCCACCCAACTGGACCCAACTCACTCATATTCCTCCCTCTAGCAAAAACCAAAAACATGCCCTCAAGAAGAGAGCAACAGCTGATTTTTTCATGGGAGGATCGACACCTCTTAGATGGTAGTAGCATGATTTTTGAAGCTCGGAACCAGCGACAGTATGGTATGGGTTTAGCAAAAATAGATGTTTCTTCATTTTTTACGTTGAAAAATTTGGGTTATATATGTATTGTTGTAAAAATAGTAGTTACTGTTCTAAAAGCAGAAGCTTCCCTAGTAAATAAGCTTCGATTTTAATTTTGTTGTTTTGGTTCTCTGGGGGTGGGGGCTCGGATTTGGAATCCAGGGTTAGGGTTCTGTATTTTTCCTTTATTATTATTATTATTATTTGGGGTGCCACAATTTTTATTTTCTTTTTCTTTTGTGTTCCTGCTTTTTGCTCTTTCTCCGTGGATGTGTGTGGCTTATTCAGATTTGATTTTCCAAATTTCAACTTGTTTTCCCACTTTATTCCCCCTTTCTCTCTCTGCCCTCCAATGACCAAATCCATTCGCGGAAGATTTGCACTGCACATTTTCTGGACGGAGGAAAATGATTGAGTTGGGTCGGTACTGGTTTTTGCTGGAAGGGAGGAAATGAATGAGTTGGTTCGGTGCTGGTTTTTACTGGAAGAGAAGAAAATAAGTGAGTTGGAATTCTGGCCTTTCAACAGATGGTACTGTACTACTTGTTTTTGCTGGGAGGGAAGATGAGTTGGGTCTCTCGGCTATGTTGTAAGAAAAAAAGTACCCACATCCTAAACTGTTTAGTCGCTTTCTATCTTGACTGACAGTTAGGGATACTGGAACTTTCTCTCTTTCTAGAAGTACAGCACCAGTACTCTGTGGCTTAAGAATTGGGAGACCCAACACATTTTTTCCTCTACTCAGAGCCGGGAGACCTAACTCACTTATTATCCACATTTCCAGTAATAAGCAGTACCGACCAATGGACTCATTTTGCTCCCTCGAGAAAAACTAGTACCCATTTTGCTCACTCCAGAAAAACTAGTACCGACCCAACTTACTCATTTTCCTCCCTCCAACAAAAATCAACAACATGCCCCTAAGAAGAGAGCAGTAGCATGATTTTTTAAGCTTCAAACCAGCGATAGTACGGTATGGATTTAGGAAAAATAGATGTTTCTTCATTTCTTATGTTGAAAAATTTGGATTTGGACTACGCACTGTTGTGAAAATAGTTGTTATTGTATTATAACAAATTTTCTGCTACTTTCTATGAGTAAGATTCTGCTTTCTCATTTTTTTTTTCTATATTTAACAGCATAATATATGCTTTGCAATTTCTTTTAAGAAACTTGTGCATACTTTGCAGTAGTCTCTTCCATTTAAGCTCGTTGTAGGATTCAAGAAGAGACAGTCGCAACTAATAAAGGACTTGGCAATCGTCGTCTCTCGGTTCAGCACTCCATTGAATTATGTCCATCTGTTGTGCAACAAGAGAGTGGATTTGTTGAGAGCCCCCTCACGAACAATTGGTAAAAACAATACAACATAATAAAGGTCTGGTTCTTGAAGAAAATTTAGCATACGTGGGAGAAGTCCAAGGTTTACATAGAGTTAATGTGGTATGGATTTTGTTACTATAATTTTGTAATTGTTTTCTCAATTTACTAGTATTTCTTTATTATTATTATTTTTTTGATATTGTGTCAAATAACTTAATATTTTTTATCTTCATATAAAGAATTGGCCAAATTTTGGTAGATTGATAATTATGAGATTATTCACCCTGATGATAACGCGAGTGTAATTAAGCACATTGAGCAAGGACTTGTTGTTGGCTATTACAAGTTGTGCACAAATCAACACAGTGATTGCAATAGGATGATTCGTAAGACACAAGGCAAAATGGAAAAACTTAAGAGATGGTACTCAACTCTCGTATTCTATGATTTTAATTGGTCATGGGCGAGAATGGCCAACGGGTAAACCATATGCAAAGTTTCAGAACAGCTATGGCACTGACGGTGGATGAGATAGGACAGGATCTATAATGTTTGATACATTGTGGAATGTTTTTGTTCCTCTCTTAGCTAAATAAGGTAGTTAGCATTTTTGTTTTTGTTCTTTTGCAATTTAAATTTTTTTTTTCACACATTTTTTGGGATCAAATCATTTCAACTACTGCACTATAAAACTTTCTAATCTTTTGTAATTTGTTGTGTAATTTTGCAGGCGATTGTACATTTTAAGGCCCTTACTCTTGCAAGAGTGAGTGACGAATTCGGCATCCTGTCGTTGGATATCAGGCTTGTCTTCTTGCTAACAACGCTAGCAACATGCCCCTTGCACTAGCGTTGTTAGCGGCAAGACAACCCTAATATCGAGCAACCGAATGTCAAAATTCGTTATTCACTCCTGCAAGATTGAGGGCCATAAAATGTAAAATCACCTACAAAATTACACAACAAATTACAGAAGATTAGGTAGTTTTATAGTGTAGTAGTTGAAATGATTTGATTTCAAAAATTGTGCTAAAAAAGTTAAATTGAAAAACAACAAAAACAAAAATGCTAACTACCTTATTTAGCTAAGAGAGGAACAAAAAAATTCCACAAAGCATCGAACATTATAGTTCCTATCCCATCTCATCCACCGTCAGTGCCATAGTTGTTCTGAAACTTTGCATATGGTTTACCAATAGGCCATTCTCGCCCATGACCAATTAACATCATAGAATACGAGAGTTGAGTACCATCTCTTAAGTTTTTCCATTTTGCCTTGTGTCTTACAAATCATCCTGTTGCAATCACTGTATTGATTTGTGCGCAACTTGTAATAGCCAACAACAGGTCCTTGCTCAATGTGCTTAATTACACTCTCGTTATCATCAGGGTGAATGATCTCATAATTATCAATCTACCAAATTTTGGCCAATTCTTTATATGAAGATAAAAAATATTAAGTTATTTGACACAATATCAAAAAAAAATAATAAAGAAATACTAGTAAATTGAGAAAACAATTACAAAATTATATTAACAAATTCTTACAACATTAACTCTATGTGAACTTTAGACTTCTCCCACGTATGCCAAATTTTCCTCAAGAACCAAACGTTCATTATGTTGTATTGTTTTTACCAATTGTTCGTGAGGGGGGTCTCAACAAATCCACTCTCTTGTTGCACAACATATGGACATAATTCAATGGAGTGTTGAACCGAGAGACGACGATTGCCAAGTCCTTTATTAGTTGCGACTGTCTCTTCTTGAATCCTACAACAAGCTTAAATGGAAGAGACTACTGCGAAGTATGCGCAAGTTTCTTAAAAAAAAAAATTGCAAAGTATATATTATGCTGTTAAATATAAAAAAAAATGAAAAAGCAGCATCTTACTCATAGAAAGTAGCAGAAAATTTGTTATAATACAATAACAACTATTTTCACAACAGTACATAGTCCGAATCCAAATTTTTCAACGTAAAAAATGAAAAAACATCTATTTTTCCTAAACCCATACCGTATTATCGCTGGTTTTGAGCTTAAAAAATCACGCTACTGCTCCTTTCTTAGGGGCATGTTGTTGGTTTTTGTTGGAGGGAGGAAAATGAGTAAGTTGGGTCGGTACTAGTTTTTTTGGAGGGAGCAAAATGTGTACTAGTTTTTCTTGAAGGAGCAAAATGACTCGGTCGGTACTGGTTATTACTGGAAATGTGGATAATAAGTGTGTTAGGTCTCTCGACTCTGAATAGAGGGAAAATGAGTTGGGTCTCCCAGTTCTTAAGCCACACAATACCGGTGCTGTACTTCTAGAAAGACAGAGAGTTCCAATATCCCTAACTGTCAGTCAAGATAGAAAGGGACTGAACAGTTAAGGATGTGGGAACTTTTTTCTCTTTCAAGAAGTACAAAATAGCCGGGAGTCCCAACTCATCTTCCCTCCCAACAAAAACAAGCAGTACAGTACCTTCTGTTGAAAGGCTGGAAATCCAACTCTCTTATTTTCCTCTCTTCCAGTAAAAACCAGCACCAAATCTTCCGCGAATGGATTTGGGCATCGGAGGGCAGATAGAGAAAGGGGGCATAAAGTGGGAAAACAAGTTGAAATATGGAAAATCAAATCTGAATAAGGAACACACATACACGAAGAAAGAGTGAAAAAGAGGCACACAAAAGAAAAAGAATATAAAAATTGATGCACCCCAAATAATAAGAATAATAAAGGAAAAATACAGAACCCTAACTCTGGACCCCAAATCCAAGCCCCCACCCCCCGAGAACCAAAACAACAAAATTAAAATCGAAGCTTATTTACCAGGGAAGCTTCTTCTTCTTGTTGTTGCGACGACTGGTTGTTTTACGACGACGTTTAAGGTTTGGGCGACTGCTTCGGAATGTGGGTACGACCTTGCCAGATCTCAGCTTAACACTGTCGCCACTCATCTTGCCAGAAATGGGGGAAGTTAGCTGTCGCGCCGAGTGGTCTAGCGAGGTTTCTAGAGTTGAAAGAAAAGAGGGAGAGCTTAGAGAAAGAAGACATGGGCGGAGACAAAATTACCCTTGTATTTCCATGGAAATAATGCTACAGTAATTGAAAGCACCTTATTTATACACGTGGTGTCTAAAGTCTGCCCAGACTTAATAATCAAAAAGCATCGTATCATTCAACCATAGTTATTAACTATTAACTGCAAAGGTTGATATATCAGGTCTTACCAACCATCCAAATTAGAAACAAAAGGAACGAATTTAGCAGTTATTAACGAAATCACAACAAAATTTTTTCCTATTAAAAATGCTATATCTAGTCCATGAAACTTCAACCAATGTTTTTGGGAATTGAGTTATAAGAAATGTCTAGTCCTTCCATTGAACCATTATAGTAGAACTTGAATAACCTACTCATTAGGTTAATAAAGATAATTATAAATTTTGTAAGTATCTAGCTATATGATATTGTCAATGATAATAACTGAGACATCAATTAGTACTATTGCCCTACTAAACATTTTAATAAAGATACAAATAAATTTAATGGATGAGTAATTTCTATGATGATCACAATTTATATTTTTATAATTATCAATCTACCAAATTTTGGCCAATTCTATATGTAGATAAAAAATATTAAGTTATTTGACACAATATCAAAAAATAATAATAATAAAGAAATACTAGTAAATTGAGAAAATAATTACAAAATTATATTAACAAAATTAATACCACATTAACAATTGGTAAAAGCAATACAACATAATGAAGGCCTGGTCCTTGAAGAGAATTTGGAATATGCGGGAGAAGTGCAAGGCTTACATACAGTTAAGGTGGTCCGCATTTTTTCAATATAATTTTGTATTTTTTTTCTCAATTTACTAGTTTTTTTTTTGTTATTGTGTCAAGTAACTTATATTTTTTTTTGTCTTCATATAGAATTGGCCAAAATTTGGCAAGATTGATAATTATGAGATTATTACAGAGAGGGTAATTCAGCACATTCAGCACATTTGGAATTTTTGTAAAAATATAAATTGAGATTATTATAGAAATTACTCATCCTTTAAATCTTTTTTATATCTTTATTAAAAAAATATGTGTGTGCCTCTCTTTCGCTCTTTCTCCCTGTATGTGTGTGTGCATACTTTATATCAATGGAGTGCTGAACCGAGAGATGATGATTGCCAAGTCCTTTATTAGTTGCGACTGTCTCTTCTTGAATCCTACAACGAGCTTCAATGGAAGAAACTACTACAAAGTATGCGCATGTTTCTTAAAAAAAAAATTGCAAAGCATATATTATGCTGTTAAATATAAAAAAAAATGAAAAAGCAGCATCTTACTTAGAGAAAGTAGCAGAAAGTTTGTTATAATACAATAACAACTATTTTCACAATAGTACGTACTCCGAATCCAAATTTTTAAATGTAAAAAATAAAAAAATCTATTTTTCCTAAACCCATACCGTACTATCGCTGGTTTCGAACTTAAAAAATCACGCTACTGCTCTCTTCTTAGGGGCATGTTGTTGATTTTTGTTCAAGGGAGGAAAATGAGTAAGTTAGGTTGGTACTAGTTTTTCTGGAGGGAGCAAAATGGGTACTAGTTTTTCTCGAGGGAGCAAAATGAGTCCGTTGGTCGGTACTGGTTATTTCTAGAAATGTGGATAATAAGTGAGTTAGGTCTCCCCACTCTGAGTAGACGGAAAATGAGTTGGGTACCGGTGCTGTACTTCTAGAAAGAGAGAAAGTTCCAATATCCCTAACTGTCAGTCAAGATAGAAAGCAACTGAACAGTTAAGGATGTGGGAACTTTTTCTCTTTCAAGAAGTACAAAATAACCGGGATACCCAACTCATCTTCCCTCCCAGCAAAAACAAGCAGCACAGTACCTTCTGCTGAAAGGCCAGAAATCCAACTCACTTATTTTCCTCTCTTCCAGTAAAAACCAGCACCGAACCAACACATTCATTTCCTCCCTTCCAGCAAAAACCAGTACCGATCCAACTCACTCATTTTCCTCCCTTTAGAAAATGTGCAGTCCAAATCATCCGCGAATGGATTTGGTAATCGGAGGGCAGAGAGAGAAATGGGGCATAAAGTGGGAAAACAAGTTGAAAGCTGGAAAATCAAATCTGAATAAGGCACATACATGCACGGAGAAAGAGCGAAAAAGAGGCACACAAAAGAAAAAGAAAATAAAAATTGATGCACCCCAAATAATAAAGAACAATAAAGGAAAATTACAAAACCCTAACCCTGGAATCCAAATCCGAGCCCCCACCCCTGAGAACAGTAACAACTATTTTCACAACAGTAAGTATAATCCAAATTTTTCAACGTAAAAAATGAAGAAATGTCTATTTTTGCTAAACCCATACCGTAGTGTCGCTGGTTCCGAGCTTCAAAAATCATGCTACTACCATCTGAGAGTCCTCGATCCTCCCATGAAAAAAACAGCTGTTGCTCTCCTGAGGGCATGTTGTTGGTTTTTGCTAGAGGGAGGAATATGAGTGAGTTGGGGCCAGTTGGGTGGGTCGTTTTTGCTAAAAAGTGAGTTGGGTCAAGTTGGCTAAGTGGTTTTTGCAGGAAGGATGGTGGGTGCTGGTTTTTACTTGGGATTTCTGCTGAACAGGGTGGTTTTACTGGTGGTTTTTTTGCTAAAAAAAAGTGGTCGGTATGTTTTTTTTTTTTTTTCCTGAGCAGACGGTGCTTGGGTCTCCCTGGAAAGGCAAGCTATGCTTCTTGAGAGAGAAAGCGTCAGTGTTAGGGATGTGGGAACAACATCAGGCGTATTAAATTTTTTATTTATATACAGAATTTATTTATTTATAAATTGAATTAAAAAAAGAAAATATTTCGGTGCATTTTGTTAGAAAAAAATAGGAACAATTATCAAACATTGTTAAATAACGTTCCCACTTCAATCTGCATTTTCCTCTCTCTTAAACACAATCGTAGCTTTCATCATTTATAAAAACACTAGGGAATGTACAACGTTAATACAAAAATAACTAAATCATGTCATCGTAAATTGATGTTTGTGACATATAGCAAGTAATTGCTGGAAGGTTTCACAAAGCTAACTTGCTTCACAGATCCACGAGAATCAAATCACCACTGGATAGCCCATTCGCAGTACATAACCGAAAATGTTGAGAAGACTGCCCATTATTCATCAATGACAATAAAATTTTGGCACAACAATTAGTCACACTTAAAATTTGTTGAAAATTATAGAAATACACAAAATATAGATGTAACGGTAAAATGCAGACCATTCATAAAAGTGGCAACCTTTGGAGGCTGACTTTAAATGATCCCACCTCACAAAAGTACAATGATGTGGCCAATTTTTAATTTTTTAGATAACAAATCCTTAAATTTTTAAAACAATTTGGACAGTGAAATTACTTTTTGGGAACAAATTTTATAGACCTGTGGCATGCAATTGAAGTATGTCATGTGTTTTTATAACGTTGTACATTCCCTAGTGTTTTTCTTATAAATGATGAAAGCTACGATTGTGTTTAAGAGAGAGGAAAATGTAGACGGAAGAGGGAATCGTTCTTTAATAATGTTTGATAATTGTTCCTATTTTTTTCTTACAAAATGCACTGAAATATTTTCTTTTTTAATTCAATTTATAAATAAATAAATTCTGTATATAAAAAAAAAAAATTAATACGCCTCATGTTGTTCACACATCCCTAACCCTCACATTTTCTCTCTCTCAAGAAGTGCAGCCTACCTTACCAGGGAGACCCAAGCGCCGTCTGCTCAGGAAAAAACCAATACCGACCACATTTATTAGCAAAAACCACCAGTAAAACCACCCTTTTCACCAAAATTCACAAGTAAAAACTAGCACCCACCATCCTTCCTGCAAAAACCACTTAGCCAACTCGACCAAACTCACTTTTCAGCAAAAACCACCCACCCAACTCGACCCAACTCACTCATATTCCTCCCTCTAGCAAAAACCAGCACCATGCCCTCAAGAAGAGAGCAACAACTGATTTTTTCATGAGAGGATCAACACCTCTCAAATGGTAGTAGCGTGATTTTTGAAGCTCGGAACTAGCGACAATACGGTATGGGTTTAGCAAAAATAGATGTTTCTTCATTTTTTACGTTGAAAAATTTGGGTTATACTTACTGTTGTGAAAATAGTTGTTACTGTTCTATGAGTAAGATGCTGCTCTTTTATTTATTTATTTATTATATATTTAACAGCATAATATTTGCTTTGAAATTTATTTCAGAATCTTGTGCATACTTTGCTCATTGCTTTGAAATTTATTTTTGTCTTATGGCTTGTTATTGCAAGACACTACATATTTTAAGATTTTCTTAAAATTAACTTTGAAATTTGTATGAAATAAAAAAATTCTGGCAAGAAAGAAAATGAAGGAGTAGAAAACGAGAAAAAAAAGAAATAAGAGAAAAAAATAAGCATACTAGAGTTGAAAGAAAAGAGGGAGAGCTTAGAGAAAGAAGACATGGGCGGAGAGAAAATTACCCTTGTATTTCACTGGTGGTTTTTGCTAATAAAAGTGGTTGGTATTGGTTTTTTCTTGAGCAAACGGCGCTTGGGTCTCCCTGGTAAGGCAGGTTGTGCTTGTTGAGAGAGAAAGCGTGAGTGTTAGGGATGTGGGAACATGAGGCGTATTAAATTTTTTATTTATATACAGAATTTATTTATTTATAAATTGAATTAAAAAAATATTTCGGTGGATTTTGTTAGAAAAAAAAAAGGAACAATTATCAAACATTGTTAAATAACTTTCCCTCTTCCATCTCCATTTTCCTCTCTCTTAAACACAATCGTAGCTTTCATCATTTATAAAAACACTAGGGAATGTACAACGTTAATGCAAAAATACCTAAATCATGTCATTGTAAATTGATGTTTGTGACATATAGCAAGTAATTGCTGGAAGGTTTGACAAAGCTAACTTGCTTCACAGATCCACGGAAATCAAATCACCATTGAATAGCCCATTCATAGTACATAACCGAAAATGTTGAGAAGACTGCCCATTATTCATCAACGACGAGAAAATTTTGGCACAAAAATTAGTCACACTTAAAATATGTTGAAAATTATTGAAATACACGAAATATAGATGTAATGGTAAAATGGAGACCACGGATAAAAATCACCGTTGGACTCTAGACAATGTTGATGGATGTATGGGCTACATCTTCTAACTAATGGTAGTGCCTACTTTGATTCGTTGACTTGGCGAGATTTGGTTTGTTGAAGACATGAGTGTTTAATATGATAACTCTGTGCAAAAATGCAAATGAATAAAATTCATAATATTATCCAAAGAGGGGCTATCAGGAAACAAAAAAAAATCTCTTTTTAAAATTTTTTTCTTTATTACTTCATTAAGGCAACTTCGAGGGCTGTGCAATCAGGCAGGTATTTATATTTTAGTTGGGCCACCTTTGACTTCCATTGGACTGACCTAAGTTGATCCAATCGTAAGATGATTGGGCAGGGCATGAAGTATTGTTAAAATGACGAAAGATCATCTCTTGGGCGTGAAGCCCTTGCCAGCTTTAGTATTTTTGAGTTTTTTTATTCAAAATAATATTCAATAATGTATGATAATGATTTTACATAAAGTGCGGAGAAAATTTTTTTTCAGGCTAAACTTATCTCGCCAAAATATGGTAGAATAATTATTAGTTCATTACATATTCTTATATAACATTAATTATTAAGGTTAAACATTTCTAGTAGATATTTACATTTATTTTAAATATATATTAGTATTTTTAATATATACCAAAAAATAAATAATAGTTTTAAATAAGTAGTATGCTTATTTTTTTCTCTTATTTCTTTTTTTCTCTTTTTCTACTCCTTCATTTTCTTCCTTGCCAGTACTTTTTTATTTCATACAAATTTCAAGGTTAATTTTAAGAAAATCTTAAAATATGTAGTGTCTTGCAATAACAATCCATAAGACATAAAAGTGACAAAAAGTATATTTTTCATACACATCTTATATAGAGGTTTTAAATGCAAAACTTTTCATATTATACTTCTAAAAGATGAAACAATTTAAAAATATTTTAACAAATCTCATTTAGAATAACAAATAATATTTTGAAAAAAAAAAAGGCAATTGAAAGTTGAAAGTTAGATTTTCTAATAAAATAACTATGATTGATAATAGTAGTGCTTAGTTAATTTGGGCTACTCAACCAAATTTATAAGCTGGAGTATCACCCAAATTTACAGATTTCACGTGAATAACTTATTAAGATAAAAGCTCTTTAAAAAGTAACATAAAATCAAACAATTTGCAAATGAGAAAAGATTTGAGTATACTTTAACTATATTAAATTGAATATATCTTGAATTTCGTGTATTAATGACCTTTGCAAGAATTTAAAGTTGTGTTCAAAATATTATGACTTTTTTTGAATTTTTGTAAAAATATAAATTGATATCATCATCATAGAAATTACTAATCCATTAAATTTTTTTTATTTTTTTTATTAAAATATTTAGTAAGGTAATAGTAATAATTGATGTCTCAGTTATCATTGACAATATCATATGGCCAGATACTTACAAAAATTTATAATAATCTTTATTAACCTAATAAGTCGGTTATACAAGTTCTACTATAATGGTTCAATGGAAGAAGAACTAGACATTTCTTATAACTCAATTTCCAAAAACATTGGTTGATGTTTCATGGACTAGATATAGCATTTTTAATAGGAAAAAATTTTTTGTTGTGATTCCGTTAATAACTGCTAAATTCGTTCCTTTTGTTTCTAATTTGGATGGTTGGTAAGACCTGATATATCAAACCTTTGCGTTAAATAGTTAATAACTATGGTTGAATGATACGGTGCATTTTGATTATTAAGTCTGGGCAGACTTTAGACACCACGTGTGTATAAATATGGTGCTTTCAATTACTGTAGCATTATTTCCATGGAAATACAAGGGTAATTTTCTCTCTCCGCCCATGTCTTCTTTCTCTAAGCTCTCCCTATTTTCTTTCAACTCTAGAAACCTCGCCGGATCACTAGGCACGACAGCTAACTTCCCCCTTTTCCGGCAAGATGAGTGGCGACGGTGTTAAGCTGAGATCTGGCAAGGTCGTACCCACATTCTGAAGCAGCCGCGCAAACCTTAAACAGCGCCGTAAAACAACCAGCCATCGCAACAAGAAGAAGAAGCTTCCCTGGTAAAGAAGCTTCGATTTTAATTTTGTTGTTTTGGTTCTCGAGGGATGGAGGCTCGGATTTGGGGTTCAGGGTTAGGGTTTTGTAGTTTTACTTTATTATTCTTATTATTTGGGGTGCATCAATTTTTATTTTCTTGTTCTTTTGTGTCACTCTCTTTCGCTCTTTCTCCGTGTATGTGTGTGCCTTATTCAGATTTGATTTTCCAGATTTCAACTTGTTTTCCCACTTTATTCCCCCTTTCTCTCTCTGCCCTTTGATGACCAAATCCATTTGCGAAAGATTTGTTGTTGGTTTTTACTGGAAGAGAGGAAAATAAGTGAGTTGGATTTCCGGCCTTTCAGCAGAAGGTACTGTACTGCTTGTTTTTTATGGGAGGGAAGATGAGTTGGGTCTCCTAGCTATTTTGTACTTCTTGAAAGAGAAAAAGTTCCCACATCCTTAACCGTTCAGTCCCTTTCTATCTTGACTGAAAGTTAGGGATATTGGAACTTTCTCTCTTTCTAGAAGTACAGCACTGGTATGGTGTGGCTTAAGAACTAGGAGACCCAACTCATTTTCCCTCTACTCAGAGCCAGGAGACCTAACTCACTTATTATCCACATTTCCAGTAATAACCAATACCGACCGAGTCATTTTGCTCCCTCAAGAAAAACTAGTACGCATTTTGCTCCCTCCAACAAAAACCAACAACATGCCCCTAAGAAGAGAGCAGTAACATGATTTTTTAAGCTCGAAACTAGCGACAATATGGTATGGATTTAGGAAAAATAGATGTTTCTTCATTTCTTACGTTGAAAAATTTGGATTCGGACTACATATTATTGTGAAAATAGTTGTTATTGTATTATAACAAATTTTTTGCTACTTTCTATGTGTAAGATGCTGCTTTTTCACTTTTTTCTATCTTTAACAACATAATATAGGCTTTGTAATTTGTTTTAAGAAACTTGCGCATACTTTGCAGTAGTCTCTTCCATTGAAGCTTGTTGTAGGATTCAAGAAGAGACAATCGCAACTAATAAAATACTTGGCAATCGTCGTCTCTCGGTTCAGCAATCCATTGAATTATGTCCATATGTTGTGCAAGAAGAGAGTGGATTTGTTGAGACCCCCCTCACGAACAATTGGTAGAAACAATACAACATAATGAAGGTCTGGTTCTTGAAGAAAATTTGGCATACGTGGGAGAAGTCCAAGGTTTACATACAGTTAATGTGGTATGAATTTTGTTAATATAATTTTGTAATTGTTTTCTCAATTTACTAGTATTTCTTTATTATTTTTCTTGATATTGTGTCAAATAATTGTGACCCAACTCATTTTCCCTACCTCTACTTAGAGCCGAGCCGAGAGACCTAACTCACTTATTATCCACATTTCCAGTAATAACCAGTACCTACCAATGGACTCATTTTGCTCCCTCGAGAAAAACTAGTACCGACGACTAACTTACTCATTTTCCTCCCTCCAGCAAAAATCAACAACATGCCCCTAAGAAGAGTGCAGTAGCGTGATTTTTTAAGTTCAAAACCAACGATAGTACGGTATGGGTTTAGGAAAAATAGATGTTTTCTTTATTTTTTACGTTGAAAAATTTGGATTCGGACTACGTACAATTGTGAAAATAGTTGTTATTGTATTATAACAAAATTTCTACTACTTTCTATGAGTAAAATGCTACTTTCTGCAACATGCCCCTTGCACCAGTGTTGTTAGTGGGAAGACAACCCTGATATCCAGCAACCAGATGCCGAATTCATAATTCACTCCTGCAAGAGTGAGGGCCACAAAATGTACAATCACCTGCAATATTACACAACAAGTTAAAGAAGATTAGGTACTTTTATAGTGTAGTAGATGAAATGATTTGATTTCAAAATTTGTGCTAAAAAAAAGTTAAATTGCAAAACAACAAAAACAAAAATGCTAACTACCTTATTTAGCTAAGAGAGGAACAAAAATATTCCACAAAGTATCGAACATAATTGTTCCTGTCCCATCTCATCCACCGTCAGTGCCATAGCTATTCTGAAACTTTGCATATGGTTTACCAATTGGCCATTCTCATCCATGACCAATTAACATCATAGAATATGAGAGCTGAGTACCATCCCTTAAGTTTTTCCATTTTGGCTTGTGTCTTACGAATCATCCTGCTGCAACCACTATGTTGATATGTGCGCAACTTGTAATAATCAACAACAGGTCCTTGCTCACTGTGCTTAATTACACTCTCGGTATCATCAGGGTGAATAATCTCATAATTATCAATCTACCAAAATTTTGGCCAATTCTTTATATGAAGATAAAAAAATATTAAGTTATTTGACACAATATCAAAAAAAAATTATAAAGAAATATACTATTAAATTGAGAAAACAATTAAAAAATTATATTAACAAAATTCTTACCACATTAACTCTACGTAAACCTTAGACTTCTCCCACACATGCCAAATTTTCTTCAAGAACCAAACCTTCATTATGTTGTATTGTTTTTACCAATTGTTCGTTAGGGGGGTCTCAACAAATCCACTCTCTTGTTGCACAACACATGGACATAATTCAATGGAGTGCTGAACCGAGAGACGACGATTGCCAAGTCCTTTATTAGTTGCGACTGTCTCTTCTTGAATCCTATAACGAGCTTCAATGGAAGAGACTACTGCAAAGTATGCGCAAGTTTCTAAAAAAAATTTGCAAAGCATATATTATGGTGTTAAATATAAAAGAAAAAAGAAAAAAGCAGCATCTTACTCATAGAAAGCAGTAGAAAATTTGTTATAATACAATAACAACTATTTTCACAACAGTACATAGTCTGAATCCAAATTTTTCAATGTAAAAAATAAAAAAACATCTATTTTTCCTCAAAACCCATATCGTACTGTCATTGGTTTCAAGCTTTAAAAAATCACGCTACTGCTCTCTTCTTAGGGGCATGTTGTTGGTTTTTCTTGGCGGGAGGCAAATGAGTAAGTTGGGTCGGTACCAGTTGTTTTGGAGGGAGCAAAATGGGTCCTAGTTTTTCTCGAGGGAGCAAAATGAGTCGGTCGGTACAGGTTATTTCTGGAAATGTGGATAATAAGTGAGTTGGGTCTCCCGGCTCTGAGTAAAGGGAAAATGAGTTGGGTCTCCTAGTTCTTTAAAGCACACACAGTACAGTACTGTACTTGTAGAAAGAGAGAAAGTTCCAATATCCCTCACCGTCAGTCAAGATAGAAAGCGACGACTGAACAGTTAAGGATGTGGGAACTTTTTCTCTTTCAAGAAGTACAAAATAGCCGGGAGACCAACTCATCTTCCCTCCTAGCAAAAACAAGCAGTACAGTACCTTCTGCTGAAAGAAGGGTAATCCAACTCACTTATTTTCCTTTGTAAAAACCAGCACCGAACCAACTCATTCATTTCGTCCCTTCCAGCCAAAACCAGTTCTGACCCAACTCACTCATTTTCCTCCCTCCAGAAAATGTGCTGTCCAAATCTTCCGCGAATGGATTTGGTCATCAGAGGGCAGAGAGAGAAAGGGGGCATAAAGTGGGAAAACAAGTTGAAATATGGAAAATCAAATCTGAATAAGGCACACACATACACGAAGAAAGAGCGAAAAAAGAGGCACACAAAAGAAAAAAAAAATAAAAATTGATGCACCCCAAATAATAAGAATAATAAAGGAAAAATACAGAACCCTAACCCTGGATCCCAAATCCAAGCCCCCACCCCCCCGAGGAGAACCAAAACAACAAAATTAAAATGGAAGCTTATTTACCAGGAAGCTCCTTCTTGTTGTTGCGACGGCTTGTTGTTTTACGGCGCCGTTTAAGGTTTGGGCGGCTGCTTCGGAATGTGGGTACGACCTTGCCAGATCTCAGCTTAACACCGTCGTCACTCATCTTGCCGGAAAAGGGGGAAGTTAGCTGTCGCGCCTAGTGGTCTGGCGAGGTTTCTAGAGTTGAAAGAAAAGAGGGAGAGCTTAGAGAAAGAAGATAGGGGCAGAGAGAGAAGAATGCACCATATTTATTCACGTGGTGTCTAAAGTCTGCCCAGACTTAATAATCAAAACGCACCGTATCATTCAACCATATTGAATATTTTCCCTTGGGATAAGTTTAGCCTGCTGAAAAATTTTCTCCACACTTTATGTAAAAACATTATCAAACAATATTGAATATTATTTTGAATCAAACAACTCAAAATCTGCTACTAGAGGTGGCAAGGGCTTCACGCGCAAGGGAGGATCTTTTGTCATTTTAACAATACTTCATGCCCATCCCAATCATCTTACATTTGGATCAGCTTAGGTCGGGTCCAATGGAAGTCAAAGGTGGCCCAACTAAAATATATATACCCACTTAATTGCATAGCCCACGAAGCCGCCTTAATAAAGTAATAAAGAAAAAAATGTTAAAAAGAGATTTTTTTTGTTTCCTAATGGCCCCTCTTTGGTTACGATTATGAATTTTATTCATTTGCATCTTTGCTCAGAGTTATCATATTAAACACTCATGTCTTCAACAGACCAAATCTCACCAAGTCAACGAATCAAAGTAGGCACTACCATTAGTTAAAAGATATAGCCCATACATCCATCAATATTGTCCAGAGTCCAAGAGACCGACTGACCCAGGGGGCGGTGGATGGTCTTACAAACAAAAGAACTTGGGAAGCCAACTTGCTTCAGATATTATATATACATGCAAGTGATGACCTTAAGCACAAATCAAGAGAAAAGCAAATGACCATAACATTGCCCTTGTGCAGTAAATGACATAAATGTTAAAAATTGTTCAATATTATATGAAACGCATTTACCATCCATCAATTGTCCCTTGCACTAGCGTTGTTAGCGGGAAGAAGACAACCCTGATATCCACCAAACGGATGCCAAATTCCTAATTCACTCTTGCAAGGGCCAGGGCCACAAAATACACAATCACCTATAAAACCACACAACAAATTACAGAAAATTAGGCGATTTTACAGTGTAGTTGTTGAAATCATTTGATTCCAAAGATTGTGAAGAAAAATAATAAATTGCAACAAAAAAACAAAAACAAAAATGGGAGCAACCTTATTTAGATAAGAGAGGAACAAAAATATTCACAAAGCATCGAACATTATAGTTGCTGTCCCATCCCATCCACGTTTAGTGCCATAGCTGTTCTGAAACTTTGCATATGGTTTACGAGTTGGCCATTCTCACCCATGACCAATGAACATCACAAAATGCAAGAGTTGACTACAATCTCTATCATGTTTTAGTTTTTCCTTGTGTCTTATCGATCATCCTGCTGCCATCACTCACTGCCTTGCTTTTTGCGCAACTTGTAGTAGCCAATAACAGGTCGTTGCACAATGTGCTCAATTACCCTCTTGGTAATAATCTCATAATTATCAATCTTGCCAAAGTTTGGCCAATCCTATATGAAGACAAAAAAATATAAGTTACTTGACACAATAAAAAAAAAAAAAATAGTAAAATTGAGAAAAAAATTACAAAATTATATTGCAAAAATGCGTACCACATTAATTGTATGTAAGCCTTGGACTTCTCCCGCATATGCCAAATTTTCTTCAAGGACCAGGCCTTGATTGTGTTGTATTGCTTTTACCAATTGTTGGTGCAGGGGGTCTCAACAAATCCACTCTCTTGCACAACATATGGACATAATTCAATGGAGTGCTAAACCGAGAGACAGTGATTGCCAAGTCGTTCATTGGGTGCAACCGTCTCTTCTTGAATTTTACAACAAGCTTCAATGGAAGAGACTAGTGCAAAGTATGCACAAGATTCTGAAAAAAATTTCAAACCAAATATTATGCTGTTAAATATATAAAAAATAAATAAATAAAAGAGCAGCATCTTACTCATAGAACAGTAACAACTATTTTCACAACAATAAGTATAACCCAAATTTTTCAACGTAAAAAATGAAGAAACATCTATTTTTGCTAAACCTATACCGTACTGTCGCTGGTTCCGAGCTTCAAAAATCACGCTACTACCATCTGAGAGGTGTTGATCCTCCCATGAAAAAATCTGTTGTTGCTCTCTTCTTGAGGGCATGGTGTTGGTTTTTGCTAGAGGGAGGAATATGAGTGAGTTGGGTCGAGTTGGGTGGGTGGTTTTTGCTGAAAAGTGAGTTTGGTCGAGTTGGCTAAGTGGTTTTTGCAGGAAGGATGGTGGGTGCTGGTTTTGTACTTGTGATTTTTTGGTGAAAAGGGTGGTTTTTACTGGTGGTTTTTGCTAATAAATGTGGTCGGTATTGGTTTTTTCCTGAGCAGACGGTGCTTGGGTCTCCCTGGTAAGGTAGGCTGCACTTCTTGAGAGAGAGAGAAAATGTGAGGGTTAGGGATGTGTGAACAACATGAGGCGTATTAAATTTTTTTATTTATATACAGAATTTTTTTATTTATAAATTGAATTAAAAAAGAAAATATTTCAGTGCATTTTTGTTAGAAAAAAAAAATAGGAACAATTATCAAACATTATTAAAGAATGAACCCCCTCTTCCATCTACATTTTCCTCTCTCTTAAAACACAATCGTAGCTTTCATCATTTTATAAAAAAAACACTAGGGAATGTACAACGTTATAAAAACACATGACATACTTCAATTGCATGTCACAGGTCTATAAAATTTGAAAAAGTAAAAAAGTAATTTCACTGTTCAAATTTGTTTAAAAATTTAAGGATTTTGTTATCTAAAAAATTAAAAAATTGGCCACATCATTGTACTTTTGTGAGGTGGGATCATTTAAAGTCAGCCCTCCAAAGGTTGGCAACTTTTATGCATGGTCTGCATTTTACCGTTACAACTATATTTTGTGTTATTTCTATAATTTTCAACAAATTTTAAGTGTGACTAATTGTTGTGCCAAAATTTTATTGTCATTGATGAATAATGGGCAGTCTTCTCAACATTTTCGGTTATGTACTGCGAATGGGCTATCCATTGGTGATTTGATTCTCGTGGATCTGTGAAGCAAGTTAGCTTTTTTGAAACCTTCCAGCAATTACTTGCTATATGTCACAAAAATCAATTTACGATGACATGATTTAGTTATTTTTTGTATTAACATTTTGTACATTCCCTAGTGTTTTTATAAAATGATGAAAGCTATGATTGTGTTTAAGAGAGAGGAAAATGCAGATTAAAGTTGGAATTAACAATGTTTGATAATTGTTCCTATTTTTTTTCTAAAATGCACCGAAATATTTTCTTTTTTTAATTCATTTTTATAAATAAATAAATTCTGTATATAAATAAAAAATTTAATACACCTCATGTTTGTTTTTGTTGCATCCCCTAACACTCACGCTTTTTCTCTCAAGAAAGCACAGCTTGCCTTACCAGGGAGACCCAAGCGGCGTCTGCAACTCAGGAAACTATCCAATACCGACCACACGTTTTTTTATAGCAAAAACCACCTGTTAAAACCACCTTTTTCATCTGTAAATCCCAAGTAAAAAACACACCCACCATCCTGTTTCCAAAAACCACGTTTAGCCAAAAGGATCACCCAACTTTTTTTTTTTTGAAAAAAACGACCCACCCATCTGCCCCAACTTTCTCCTGATTTTTTTCCCTCTTTTAAAACAAACAACATTTTTCAGGAAAGCAACAGCTGATTTTTTTATGGGAGGATCAAGGACTCTCAGATGGTAGTAGCCAAGATTTTTGATTTTTTCGGAACTTAGCGATTTTAATTTTTTTTTTTATTTTTTTTTATTTTATTTTTTTTTTTATTTTTTTTTTTTTTTTTTTTTTTTTATTTTTTTTTTTTTTTTTTTTTTTTTTTTTTTTCTTTTTTATTTTTTTTTTTTTTTTTTTTTTTTTTTTTTTTTTTTCTTTTTTTTTTTTTTTTTTTTTTTTTTTTTTTTTTTTTTTTTTTTTTTTTTTTTTTTTTTTTTTTTTTTTTTTTTTTTTTTTTTTTTTTTTTTTTTTTTTTTTTTTTTTTTTTTTTTTTTTTTTTTTTTTTTTTTCTTTTTTTTTTTTTTTTTTTTTTTTTTTTTTTTTTTTTTTTTTTTTTTTTTTTTTTTTTTTTTTTTTTTTTTTTTTTTTTTTTTTTTTTTTTTTTTTTTTTTTTTTTTTTTTTTTTTTTTTTTTTTTTTTTTTTTTTTTTTTTTTTTTTTTTTTTTTTTTTTTTTTTTTTTTTTTTTTTTTTTTTTTTTTTTTTTTTTTTTTTTTTTTTTTTTTTTTTTTTTTTGTTTTTTTTGCTTTTTTTTTTTTTTTGTTCTTTT
>JBAPLH010000097.1:0-72500 GCA_037897445.1 Ceriops zippeliana
TAGAAATCTTCAATATTTACGAATTTAAACCACATAAACATTAATACAAAAAAGCAATTTCAAGATGATTGACTCCATTAGTTGATGGAAGTAAACACATTTAGTGTTTTAATGATGTTTAGACTTTGTTTGTTTTTTAATTCATTTACTGGGTAGTTTAGGCATAAATGTGATTTTGATGATCAGTGTATATAAAAAAGCATGGGTTGGAAAGAACAAAGGTGCCATGCTAACTAGAAATGATGGGAGGGACTCTCTTTCTTTTTTGAAATTCAAACCAATTAATATCAATAAGAAATGCTAATCAAGATCAAAGGACTCCATTGTGTGTTGGAATTGAATGAATTCATTGTATAGTATGGTTGATGTACATTGCTTTCACAATGCAAATAGTTGTTAAGAAGGACACAAAAGACAATTTCATGGTCAATTGCATGAAAGATGTGCTTCTAAGAAAAAGAGGAGCCTAATTAGCAATGAAGTGAAGAGAAATCTTCAATATTTACGAATTTAAACCACATAACATTAATACAAAAAGCAATTCAAGATGATTGACTCCATTAGTTGATGGAAGTAAACACATTTAGTGTTTTAATGATGTTTAAGACTTGTTTGTTTTTAATTCATTTACTGGGGTAGTTTTAGGCATAAATGTGATTTTTGATGATCAGTGTATAAAAAAAAGCATGGTTGGAAAGAAACAAAAGGTGCCATGCTAACTAGAAATGATGGGAGGGACTCTTTCTTTTTGAAATTCAAACCAATTAATATCAATAAAGAAATGCTAATCAAGATCAAGGACCTCCATTGTGTGTTGGAATTGAATGAATTCATTGTATAGATGGTTGATGTACATTGCTTTCACAATGCAAATAGTTGTTAAGAAAGGACACAAAAGACAATTTCATGGTCATTGCATGAAAGAGATGGTGCTTCTAAGAAAAAAGAGGAGCCTAATTAGCATGAAGTGAATAGAAATCTTCAAATATTTACGAATTAAAAAAACCACATAACATTATTTTACACAAAAAAGCAATTCAAGATGATTGACTCCATTAGTTGATGGAAGTAAACACATTTTAGTGTTTTAAATGATGTTTAGACTTGTTTGTTTTAATTCATTTACTGGGTAGTTTTAGGCATAAATGTGATTTTTGATGATCAGTGTATAAAAAAGCATGGTTGGAAAGAACAAAGGTGCCATGCTAACTAGAAATGATGGGAGGGACTCTTTTATTTTGAAATTCAACCAATTAATATCAAATAAGAAATGCTAATCAAGATCAAGGACTCCATTGTTTGTTGGGAATTGAATGAATTCATTGTATAGATGGTTGATGGACATTGCTTTCAGAATGCAAATAGTTGTTAAGAAGGACACACAAAAGACAATTTTTCATGGTCATTGCATGAAGAGATGGTGCTTCTAAGAAAAAGAGGAGCCTAATTGAGCATGAAGTGAATAGAAATCTTCAATATTTACGAATTAAAAAAAATAACATTAATACAAAAAGCAATTTCAAGATGATTGACTCCATTAGTTGATGGAAGTAAACACATTTAGTGTTTTAATGATGTTTAGACTTGTTTGTTTTAATTCATTTACTGGTAGTTTCAGCATAAATGTGATTGTGATGATCAGTGTATAAAAAAGCATGGTTGGAAAGAACAAAGTTGCCATGCTAACTAGAAATGATGGGAGGGACTCTATATTTTGAAATTCAACCAAATTAATATCAATAACAAATGCTAATCTAGACCAAGGACCCCATTGTTTGTTGGAATTGAATGAATTCATTGTATAGATGGTTGATAGAAATTGCTTTCACAATGCAAATAGTTGTTAAGAAGAACACAAAAGACAATTTCATGGTCATTGCATGAAAGATAGTGCTTCTAAGAAAAAGAGGAGCCTAATTAGCATGAAGTGAATAGAAAGCTTCAATATTTACGAATTGACCCACATAACATTAACACAAAAAGCAATTCAGGATGATTGACTCCATTAGTTGATGGAAGTAAACACATTTAGTGTTTTAATGATGTTTAGACTTGTTTGTTTTAATTCATTTACTGGGTAGTTTAGGCATAAATGCGATTTTGATGATCAGTGTATAAAAAAGCATGGTTGGAAAGAACAAAGTGCCATGCTAGCTAGAAATGATGGGAGGGACTCTTTATTTTGAAATTCAACCAATTAATATCAATAAGAAATGCTAATCAAAATCAAGGACTCCATGTTTTTGGTTGGAATTGAATGAATTCATGGTATGGATGGTTGATGACATTGCTTTCAGAATGCAAATAGTTGTTAAGAAGGACACAAAAGACAATTTCATGGTCATTGCATGAAAGATGGTGCTTCTAAGAAAAAAGAGGAGCCTAATTAGCATGAAGTGAAGAGAAATCTTCAATATTTACGAATTAAAACAACATAACATTAATACAAAAAGCAATTCAAGATGATTGACTCCATTAGTTTGATGAAAGTAAACACATTTAGTGTTTTAATGATATTTTAGACTTGTTTGTTTTAATTCATTTACTGGATAGTTTAGGCATAAATGTGATTTTGATGATCATGTATATTAAAAAGCATGGTTGGAAAGAAAAAAGGTGCCATGCTAACTAGAAATGATGGGAGGGACTCTTTATTTTGAAATTCAACCAATTAATATCAATAATAAATGCTAATCAAGATCAAGGACTCCATTGTGTGTTGGAATTTAGAAAGAATTCATTGTATAGATGGTTGTTGATGACATTGCTTTCACAATGCAAATAGTTGTTAAGAAGGGACACAAAAGACAATTTCATGGTCATTGCATGAAAGATAGTGCTTCTAAGAAAAAGAGGAGACTAATTAGCATGAAGTGAATAGAAAGCTTCAATATTTACGAATTGACCCACATAACATTAATACAAAAAGCAATTCAAGATGATTGACTCCATTAGTTGATGGAAGTAAAAAACACATTTAGTGTTTTAATGATGTTTTAGACTTGTTTGTTTTTAATTCATTTACTGGGTAGTTTAGGCATAAATTTGATTTTGCATGATCAGGTGTGTATAAAAAAGCATGGTTGGAAAGAACAAAGGAGCCATGCTAACTAGAAATGATGGGAGGGACACTTTATTTTGAAATTCAACCAATTAATATGAATAACAAATGCTAATCAAGATCAAGCACTCGATTGTTTGTTGGAATTGAATGAATTCATTGTATAGATGGTTGATGGACATTGCTTTCACAATGCAAATAGTTGTTAAGAAAGGACACAAAAGACAATTTCATGGTCATTGCATGAAAGATGGTGCTTCTAAGAAAAAGAGGAGCCTAATTAGCATGAAGTGAAGAGAAATCTTCAATATTTACAAATTAAACAACATAACATTAATACAAAAAGCAATTCAAGATGATTGACTCTCCATTAGTTGATGGAAGTAAACACATTTAGTGTTTTTTAATGATATTTAGACTTGTTTGTTTTAATTCATTTACTGGATAGTTTTAGGCATAAATGTGATTTTGATGATCATTATATTAAAAAAGCATGGTTGGAAAGAAAAAAGGTGCCATGCTAACTAGAAATGATGGGAGGAGGGACTCTTTATTTTTGAAATTCAACCAATTAATATCAATAAGAAATGCTAATCAAGATCAAGGACTCCATTGTGTGTTGGAATTGAAAGAATTCATTGTATAGATGGTTGATGGACATTGCTTTTCACAATGCAAATAGTTGTTAAGAAGGACACAAAAGACAATTTTCATGGTCATTGCATGAAAGATAGTGCTTCTAAGAAAAAGAGGAGACCTAATTAGCATGAAGTGAATAGAAAGCTTCAATATATTTACGAATTGACCCACATAACATTAATACAAAAAGCAATTCAAGATGATTGACTCCATTAGTTGATGGAAGTAAAACACATTTAGTGTTTTAATGATGTTTAGACTTGTTTGTTTTAATTCATTTACTGGGTAGTTTAGGCATAAATGTGATTTGATGATCAGATGTGTGTTAAAAAGCATGGTTGGAAAGAACAAAGTGAGCCATGCTAACTAGAAATGATGGGAGGGACTCTTTATTTTGAAATTCAACCAATTAATATCAATAACAAATGCTAATCTAGATCAAGGACCCCATTGTTTGTTGGAATTGAATGAATTCATTGTATAGATTGTTGATGGACATTGCTTTCACAATGCAAATAGTTGTTAAGAAGAACACAAAAGACAATTTCATGGTCATTGCATGAAAGATAGTGCTTCTAAGAAAAAAGAGGAGCCTAATTAGCATGAAGTGAATAGAAAGCTTCAATATTTACGAAATTGACCCCACATAACATTAATACAAAAAGCAATTCAAGATGATTGACTCCATTAGTTGATGGAAGTAAACACATTTAGTGTTTTAATGATGTTTAGACTTTGTTTGTTTTAATTCATTTACTGGGTAGTTTTTAGGCATAAATGTGATTTTGATGATCAGTGTATAAAAAAGCATGGTTGGAAAGAACAAAGGTGCCATGCTAACTAGAAATGATGGGAGGGACTCTTTATTTTGAAATTCAAACCAATTAATATCAATAAGAAATGCTAATCAAGATCAAGGACTCCATTGTGTGTGTTGGAATTGAATGAATTCATTGTATAGATGGTTGATGGACATTGCTTTCACAACGTAAATAGTTGTTAAGAAAGACACAAAAGACAATTTCATGGTCATTGCATGAAAGTTCGTGCTTCTAAGAAAAAAGAGGAGCCTAATTAGCATGAAGTGAATAGAAAGCTTCAATATTTATGAATTGAACCACATAACATTAATACAAAAAGCAATTCAAGATGATTGACTCCATTAGTTGATGGAAGTAAAACACATTTAGTGTTTTAATGATGTTTAGACTTGTTTGTTTTAATTCATTTACTGGGTAGTTTAGGCATAAATGTGATTTTGCAGATCACTGTGTTAAAAAGCATAGTTGGAAAGAACAAAGGAGCCATGCTAACTAGAAATGATGGGAGGGACTCTTTATTTTGAAATTCAACCAATTAATATCAATAACAAATGCTAATCTAGATCAAGGACCCCATTGTTTGTTGCAATTGAAAGAATTCATTGTATAGATGGTTGATGGACATTGCTTTCACAATGCAAATAGTTGTTAAGAAGGACATAAAAGACAATTTCCTGGTCACTGTAGGAAAGATAGTGCTTCTAAGAAAAAGAGGAGACTAATTGGCATGAAGTGAATAGAAAGCTTCAATATTTACGAATTGACCCACATAACATTAATACAAAAAGCAATTCAAGATGATTGACTCCATTAGTTGATGGAAGTAAACACATTTAGTGTTTTAATGATGTTTAGACTTGTTTGTTTTAATTCATTTACTGGGTAGTTTAGGCATAAATTTGATTTTGCAGATCACTGTGTTAAAAAGCATGGTTGGAAAGAACAAAGGAGCCATGCTAACTAGAAATGATGGGAGGGACTCTTTATTTTGAAATTCAACCAATTAATATCAATAACAAATGCTAATCTAGATCAAGGACCCCATTGTTTATTGGAATTGAATGAATTCATTGTATAGATTGTTGATGGACATTGCTTTCACAATGCAAATAGTTGTTAAGAAGAACACAAAAGATAATTTCATGGTCATTACATGAAAGATAGTGATTCTAAGAAAAAGAGGACCCTAATTAGCATGAAGTGAATAGAAAGCTTCAATATTTACGAATTGACCCACCTAACATTAATACAAAAAGCAATTCAAGATGATTGACTCCATTAGTTGATGGAAGTAAACACATTTAGTGTTATAATGATGTCTAGTCTTGTTTGTTTTAATTCATTTACTGGGTAGTTTAGGCAGAAATGTGATTTTGATGATCAATGTAAAAAAAAGCATGGTTGGAAAGAACAAAGGTGCCATGCTCACTAGAAATGATGGGAGGGACTCTTTCTTTTGAAATTGAACCAATTAATATCAATAAGAAATGCTAATCAAGATCAAGGACTCCATTGTGTGTTGGAATTGAATGAATTCATTGTATAGATGGTTGATGGACATTGCTTTCACAATGCAAATAGTTGGTAAGAAAGACACAAAAGACAATTTCATGGTCATTGCATGAAAGATAGAGCTTCTAAGAAAAAGAGGAGCCTAAATAGCATGAAGAGAATAGAAAGCTTCAATATTTATGAATTGAACCACCTAACATTAATACAAAAAGCAATTCAAGATGATTGACTCCATTAGTTGATGGAAGTAAACACATTTAGTGTTATAATGATGTCTAGACTTGTTTGTTTTAATTCATTTACTGGGTAGTTTAGGCAGAAATGTGATTTTGATGATTAGTGTATAAAAAATCATGGTTGGAAAGAACAAAGGTGCCATGCTTACTAGAAATGATGGGAGGGACTCTTTCTTTCGAAATTGAACAAATTAATATCAATAAGAAATGCTAATCAAGATCAAGGACTCCATTGTGTGTTGGAATTGAATGAATTCATAGTATAGATTGTTGATGGACATTGCTTTCACAATGTAAATAGTTGTTAAGAAGGACACAAAAGACAATTTCATGGTCATTGCATGAAAGATAGAGCTTCTAAGAAAAAGAGGAGCCTAAATAGCATGAAGTGAATAGAAAGCTTCAATATTTATGAATTGAACCACCTAACATTAATACAAAAAGCAATTCAAGATGATTGACTCCATTAGTTGATGGAAGTAAACACATTTAGTGTTATAATGATGTCTAGACTTGTTTGTTTTAATTCATTTACTGGGTAGTTTAGGCAGAAATGTGATTTTGATGATTAGTGTATAAAAAATCATGGTTAGAAAGAACAAAGGTGCCATGCTTACTAGAAATGATGGGAGGGACTCTTTCTTTTGAAATTGAACAAATTAATATCAATAAGAAATGCTAATCAAGATCAAGGACTCCATTGTGGGTTGGAATTTAATGAATTCATTGTATAGATTGTTGATGGACATTGCTTTCACAATGCAAATAGTTGTTAAGAAGGACACAAAAGACAATTTCATGGTCATTGCATGAAAGTTGGTGCTTCTAAGAAAAAGAGGAGCCTAATTAGCATGAACTGAATAGAAAGCTTCAATATTTATGAATTGAACCACATAACATTAATACAAAAAGCAATTCAGGATGATTACTACATTAGTTGATGGAGGTAAACACATGTAGTGTTTTAATGATGTTTAGACTTGTTTGTTTTAATTCATTTACTGGGTAGTTTAGGCATAAATGTGATTTTGCAGATCACTGTGTTAAAAACCATGGTTGGAAAGAACAAAGGAGCCATGCTAACTAGAAATGATGGGAAGGACTCTTTCTTTTGAAATTGAACAAATTAATATCAATAAGAAATGCTAATCAAGATCAAGGACCCCATTGTTTGTTGCAATTGAATGAATTCATTGTATAGATGGTTGATGGACATTGCTTTCACAATGCAAATAGTTGTTAAGAAGAACACAAAAGACAATTTCATGGTCATTGCATGAAAGATAGTGCTTCTAAGAAAAAGAGGAGCCTAAATAGCAAGAAGTGAATAGAAAGCTTCAATATTTAAGAATTGAACCACATAACATTATTACAAAAAGCAATTCAAGATGATTGACTCCTTTAGTTGATGGAAGTAAACACATTTAGTGTTATAATGATGTCTAGACTTGTTTGTTTTAATTCATTTACTGGGTAGTTTAGGCAGAAATGTGATTTTGATGATTAGTGTATAAAAAAGCATGGTTGGAAAGAACAAAGTGCCATGCTAGCTAGAAATGATGGGAGGGACTCTTTATTTTGAAATTCAACAATTAATATCAATAAGAAATGCTAATCAAAATCAAGGACTCCATTGTTTGGTGGAATTGAATGAATTCATGGTATGGATGGTTGATGGACATTACTTTCAGAATGCACATAGCTGTTAAGAAGGACACAAAAGACAATTTCATGGTCATCGCATGAAAGATGGTGCTTCTAAGAAAAAGAGGAGCGTAATTAGCATGAAGTGAAGAGAAATCTTCAATATTTACGAATTAAACAACATAACATTAATACAAAAAGCACTTCAAGATGATTGACTCCATTAGTTGATGGAAGTAAACACATTTAGTGTTATAATGATGTCTAGACTTGTTTGTTTTAATTCATTTACTGGGTAGTTTAGGCAGAAATGTGATTTTGATGATCAGTGTATAAAAAAGCATGGTTGGAAAGAACAAAGGTGCCATGCTCACTAGAAATGATGGGAGAGACTCTTTCTTTTGAAATTGAACCAATTAATATCAATAAGAAATGCTAATCAAGATGAAGGACTCCATTGTGTGTTGGAATTGAATGAATTCATTGTATAGATGGTTGATGGACATTGCTTTCACAATGCAAATAGTTGTTAAGAAGGACACAAAAGACAATTTCATGGTCATTGCATGAAAGTTGGTGCTTCTAAGAAAAAGAGGAGCCTAATTAGCATGAACTGAATAGAAAGCTTCAATATTTATGAATTGAACCACATAACATTAATTCAAAAAGCAATTCAAGATGATTTACTGCTTTTGTTGATGGAAGTAAACACATTTAGTGTTTTAATGATGTTTAGCCTTGTTTGTTTTAATTCATTTCCTTGGTAGTTTAGGCACAAATGTGATTTTGATGATCAGTGTATGAAAAAGCATGGTTGGAAAGAACAAAGGAGCCATGCTAACTAGAAATGATGGGAGGGACTCTTTATTTTGAAATTCAACCAATTAATATCAATAACAAATGCTAATCTAGATCAAGGACCCCATTGTTTATTGGAATTGAATGAATTCATTGTATAGATTGTTGATGGACATTGCTTTCACAATGCAAATAGTTATTAAGAATAACACAAAAGACAATTTCATGGTCATTGCATGAAAGATAGTGCTTCTAAGAAAATGAGGAGACTAATTAGCATGAAGTGAATAGAAAGCTTCAATATTTACGAATTGACCCACATAACATTAATACAAAAAGCAATTCAAGATTATTGACTCCATTAGTTGATGGAAGTAAGCTCATTTAGTGTTAGAATGATGTCTAGACTTGTTTGTTTTAATTCATTTACTGGGTAGTTTAGGCATAAATTTGATTTTACAGATCACTGTGTTAAAAAGCATGGTTGGAAAGAACAAAGGAGCCATGCTAACTAGAAATGATGGGAGGGACTCTTTATTTTGAAATTCAACCAATTAATATCAATAACAAATGCTAATCTAGTTCAAGGACCCCATTGTTTATTGGAATTGAATGAATTCATTGTATAGATTGTTGATGGACATTGCTTTCACAATGCAAATAGTTGTTAAGAAGAACACAAAAGACAATTTCATGGTCATTGCATGAAAGATAGTGCTTGTATGAAAATGAGGAGACTAATTTGCATGAAGTGAATAGAAAGCTTCAATATTTACGAATTGACCCCCATAACATTAATACAAAAAGCAATTCAAGATGATTGACTCCATTAGTTGATGGATGTAAACACATTTAGTGTTTTAATGATGTTTAGACTTGTTTCTTTTAATTCATTTACTGGGTAGTTTACGCATAAATGTGATTTTGCATATCACTGTGTTAAAAAGCATGGTTGGAAAGAACAAAGGAGCCATGCTAACTAGAAATGATGGGAGGGACTCTTTATTTTGAAATTCAACCAATTAATATCAATAACAAATGCTAATCTAGATCAAGGACCCCATTGCTTGTTGCAATTGAATGAATTCATTGTATAGGTGGTTGATGGACATCGCTTTCACAATGCAAATAGTTGTTAAGAAGAACACAAAAGACAATTTCATGGTCATTGCATGAAAGATAGTGCTTCTAAGAAAATGAGGAGACTAATTAGCATGAAGTGAATAGAAAGCTTCAATATTTACGAATTGACCCCCATAACATTAATACAAAAAGCAATTCAAGATGATTGACTCCATTAGTTGATGGAAGTAAACACATTTAGTGTTTTAATGATGTTTAGACTTGTTTGTTTTAATTCACTTACTGGGTAGTTTAGGCATAAATTTGATTTTGCAGATCACTGTGTTAAAAAGCATGGTTGGAAAGAACAAAGGAGCCATGCTAACTAGAAATGATGGGAGGGACTCTTTATTTTGAAATTCAACCAATTAATATCAATAACAAATGCTAATCTAGATAAAGGACCCCATTGTTTGTTGGAATTGAATGATTTCATTGTATAGATTCTTGATGGACATTGCTTTCACAATGCAAATAGTTGTTAACAAGAACACAAAAGACAATTTCATGGTCATTGCATGAAAGATAGTGCTTCTAAGAAAAAGAGGAGCCTAATTAGCATGAAGTGAATAGAAAGCTTCAATATTTACGAATTGACCCACATAACATTAATACAAAAAGCAATTCAAGATGATTGACTCCATTAGTTGATGGAAGTAAACACATTTAGTGTTTTAATGATGTTTAGACTTGTTTGTTTTAATTCATTTACTGGGTAGTTTCAGCATAAATGTGATTTTGATGATCAGTGTATAAAAAAGCATGGTTGGAAAGAACAAAGGTGCCATGCTAACTAGAAATGATGGGAGGACTCTTTATTTTGGAAATTCAACCAATTATTATCAATAACAAATGCTAATCTAGACCAAGGACCCCATTGTTTGTTGGAATTGAATGAATTCATTGTATAGATGGTTGATGGACATTGCTTTCACAATGCAAATAGTTGTTAAGAAGAACACAAAAGACAATTTCATGGTCATTGCATGAAAGATAGTGCTTCTAAGAAAAAGAGGAGCCTAATTAGCATGAAGTGAATAGAAAGCTTCAATATTTACGAATTGACCCACATAACATTAACACAAAAAGCAATTCAAGATGATTGACTCCATTAGTTGATGGAGGTAAACACATTTAGTGTTTTAATGATGTTTAGACTTGTTTGTTTTAATTCATTTACTGGGTAGTTTAGGCATAAATTTGATTTTGCAGATCACTGTGTTAAAAAGCATGGATGGAAAGAACAAAGGAGCCATGCTAAATAGGAATGATGGGAGGGACTCTTTATTTTGTAATTCAAACAATTAATATCAATAAGAAATGCTAATCAAGATCAAGGACTCCATTGTGTGTTGGAATTGAAAGAATTCATTGTATAGATGGTTGATGGACATTGCTTTCACAATGCAAATAGTTGTTAAGAAGGACACAAAAGACAATTTCCTGGTCATTGCAGGAAAGATAGTACTTCTAAGAAAAAGAGGAGACTAATTAGCATGAAGTGAATAGAAAGCTTCAATATTTACGAATTGACCCACATAACATTAATACAAAAAGCAATTCAAGATGATTGACTCCATTAGTTGATGGAAGTAAGCTCATTTAGTGTTATAATGATGTCTAGACTTGTTTGTTTTAATTCATTTACTGGGTAGTTTAGGCATAAATTTGATTTTGCAGATCACTGTGTTAAAAAGCATGGTTGGAAAGAACAAAGGAGCCATGCTAACTAGAAATGATGGGAGGGACTCTTTATTTTGAAATTCAACCAATTAATATCAATAACAAATGCTAATCTAGATCAAGGACCCCATTGTTTATTGGAATTGAATGAATTCATTGTATAGATTGTTGATGGACATTGCTTTCACAATGCAAATAGTTGTTAACAAGAACACAAAAGACAATTTCATGGTCATTGCATGAAAGATAGTGCTTCTAAGAAAAAGAGGAGCCTAATTAGTATGAAGTGAATAGAAAGCTTCAATATTTACGAATTGACCCACATAACATTAATACAAAAAGCAATTCAAGATGATTGACTCCATTAGTTGATGGAAGTAAACACATTTAGTGTTTTAATGATGTCTAGACTTGTTTGCTTTAATTCATTTACTGGGTAGTTTAGGCATAAATGTGATTTTGATGATCAGTGTGTAAAAAAGCATGGTTGGAAAGAACAAGGGTGCCATGCTAGCTAGAAATGATGGGAGGGACTCTTTATTTTGAAATTCAACCAATTAATATAAATAAGAAATGCTAATCAAGATCAAGGACTCCATTGTTTGTTGGAATTGAATGAATTCATGGTATGGATGGTTGATGGACATTACTTTCAGAATGCAAATAGTTGTTAAGAAGGACACAAAAGACAATTTCATGGTCATTGCATGAAAGATGGTGCTTCTAAGAAAAAGAGGAGCCTAATTAGCATGAAGTGAAGAGAAATCTTCAATATTTACGAATTAAACAACATAACATTAATACAAAAAGCACTTCAAGATGATTGACTCCATTAGTTGATGGAAGTAAACACATTTAGTGTTTTAATGATGTTTAGACTTGTTTGTTTTAATTCATTTACTGGGTAGATTAGGCAGAAATGTGATTTTGATGATCAGTGTATAAAAAAGCATGGTTGGAAAGAACAAAGGTGCCATGCTCACTAGAAATGATGGGAGGGACTCTTTCTTTAGAAATTCAACCAATTAATATAAAGAAGAAATGCTAATCAAGATCAAGGACTCCATTGTGTGTTGGAATTGAAAGAATTCATTGTATAGATGGTTGATGGACATTGCTTTCACAATGCAAATAGTTGTTAAGAAAGACACAAAAGATAATTTCATGGTCATTTCATGAAAGATAGTGCGTCTAAGAAAAAGAGGAGACAAATTAGCATGAACTGAATAGAAAGCTTCAATATTTACGAATTAAAACAACACCACATTAATACAAAAAATCAATTCAAGATGATTGACTCCATTAATTGATGGAAGTAAACTCATTTAGTGTTTTAATGATGTTTAGAGTTGTTTGTTTTAATTCATTTACGGGGTAGTTTAGGCATAAATGTGATTTTGATGATCAGTGTATAAAAAAGCATGGTTGGAAAGAACAAGGGTGCCATGCTAGCTAGAAATGATGGGAGGGACTCTTTATTTTGAAATTCAACCAATTAATATAAATAAGAAATGCTAATCAAGATCAAGGACTCCATTGTTTGTTGGAATTGAATGAATTCATTGTATGGATGGTTGATGGACATTACTTTCAGAATGCAAATAGTTGTTAAGAAGGACACAAAAGACAATTTCATGGTCATTGCATGAAAGATGGTGCTTCTAAGAAAAAGAGGAGCCTAATTAGCATGAAGTGAAAAGAAATCTTCAATATTTATGAATTAAACAACATAAGATTAATACAAAAAGCACTTCAAGATGATTGCCTCCATTAGTTGGTGGAAGTAAACACATTTAGTGTTTTAATGATGTCTAGACTTGTTTGCTTTAATTCATTTACTGGGAAGTTTAGGCATAAATGTGATTTTGATGATCAGTGTATAAAAAAGCATGGTTGGAAAGAACAAGGGTGCCATGCTAGCTAGAAATGATGGGAGGGACTCTTTATTTTGAAATTCAACCAATTAATATAAATAAGAAATGCTAATCAAGATCAAGGACTCCATTGTGTGTTGGAATTGAAAGAATTCATTGTATAGATGGTTGATGGACATTGCTTTCACAATGCAAATAGTTGTTAAGAAAGGACACAAAAGATAATTTCATGGTCATTGCATGAAAGATAGTGCGTCTAAGAAAAAGAGGAGACTAATTAGCATGAAGTGAATAGAAAGCTTCAATATTTTACGAATTGAAAACCACACCACATTAATACAAAAATCAATTCAAGATGATTGACTCCATTAGTTGATGGAAGTAAACTCATTTAGTGTTTTAATGATGTTTAGAGTTGTTTGTTTTAATTCATTTACGGGGTAGTTTAGGCATAATATGTGATTTTGCATATCACTATGTTAAAAAGCATGGTTGGAAAAACAACAAAGGTGCCATGCTGACCAGAAATCATGGGAGGGACTCTTTTATTTTGAAATTCAACCAATTAATATCAATAAGAAATGCTAATCAAGATCAAGGACTCCATTGTTTGTTGGAATTGAATGAATTCATTATATAGATGGTTGATGGACATTGCTTTCACAATGCAAATAGTTGTTAAGAAGGACACAAAAGACAATTTCATGGTCATTGCATGAAAGATAGTGCTTCTAAGAAAAAGAGGAGACTAATTAGCATGAAGTGAATAGAAAGCTTCAATATTTACGAATTGACCCACTAACATTAATACAAAAAGCAATTCAAGATGATTGACTCCATTAGTTGATGGAAGTAAACACATTTAGTGTTTTAATGATGTGTATTAGACTTGTTTGTTTTAATTCATTTACTAGGTATTTTAGGCATAAATGTGATTTTGAGATCACTGTGTTAAAAAGCATGGTTGGAAACAACAAAGTTGCCATGCTGACTAGAAATGTTGGGAGGTACTCTTTATTTTGAAATTCAACCAATCAATATCAATAAGAAATGCTAATCAAGATCAAGGACTCCATTGTGTGTTGGAATTGAATGAATTCATTGTATAGATGGTTGATGGACATTGCTTTCACAATGCAAATAGTTGTTAAGAAGGACACAAAAGATAATTTCATAGTCATTGCATGAAAGATTGTACTTCTAGGAAAAAGAGGAGCCTAATTAGCATGAAGTGAATAGAAAGCTTCAATATTTATGAATTGAACCACATCACATTAATACAAAAAGCAATTCAAGATGATTGACTCCATTAGTTGATGGAAGTAAACACATGTAGTGTTTTAATGATGTTTAGACTTGTTTGTTTTAATTCATTTACTGGGTAGTTTAGGCATAAATGTGATTTTGCAGATCACTGTGTTAAAAAGCATGGTTGGAAAGAACAAAGGAGCCATGCTAACTAGAAATGATGGGAGGGACTCTTTATTTTGAAATTCAGCCAATTAATATCAATAACAAATGCTAATCTAGATCAAGGACGCCATTGTTTGTTGGAATTGAATGAATTCATTGTATAGATGGTTGATGGACATTGCTTTCACAATGCAAATAGTTGTTAAGAAGAACACAAAAGACAATTTCATGGTCATTGCATGAAAGTTAGTGCTTCTAAGAAAAAGAGGAGCCTAATTAGCATGAAGTGAATAGAAAGCTTCAATATTTACGAATTGTCCCACATAACATTAACACAAAAAGCAATTCAAGATGATTGACTCCGTTAGTTGATGGAAGTAAACACATTTAGTGTTTTAATGATGTTTAGACGTGTTTGTTTTAATTCATTTACTGGGTAGTTTAGGCACAAATGTGATTTTGATGATCAGTGTATGAAAAAGCATGGTTGGAAAGAACAAAGGTGCCATGCTAGCTAGAAATGATGGGAGGGACTCTTTATTTTGAAATTCAACCAATTAATATAAATAAGAAATGGTAATCAAGATCAAGGACTCCATTGTTTGTTGGAATTGAATGAATTCATGCTATGGATGGTTGATGGACATTACTTTCAGAATGCAAATAGTTGTTAAGAAGGACACAAAAGACAATTTCATGGTCATTGCATGAAAGATGGTGCTTCTAAGAAAAAGTGGAGCCTAATTAGCTTGAAGTGAAGAGAAATCTTCAATATTTACGAATTGAACAACATAACATTAATACAAAAAGCACTTCAAGATGATTGCCTCCATTAGTTGATGGAAGTAAACACATTTAGTGTTTTAATGATATTTAGACTCGTTTGTTTTAATTCATTTACTGGATAGTTTTGGCATAAATGTGATTTTGATGATCATATATTAAAAAGCATGGTTGGAAACAAAAAATGTGCCAGGCTAAATAGGAATGATGGGAGGTACTCTTTATTTTTGAAATCAAACCAATTAATATCAATAAGAAATGCTAATCAAGATCAAGGACTCCATTTGTGTGTTGGAAATTGAATGAATTCATTGTATAGATGGTTTGATGGACATTGCTTTCACAATGCAAATAGTTTGTTTAAGAAGGACACAAAAGACAATTTCATAGTCATTGCATGAAAGATAGTGCTTCTAAGAAAAAAGAGGAGACTAATTAGCATGAAGTTAATAGAAAGCTTCAATATTTACGAATTGACCCACATAACATTAATACAAAAAGCAATTCAAGATGATTGACTCCATTAGTTGATGGAAGTAAACACATTTAGTGTTTTAATGATGTTTAGACTTGTTTTTTACTTTTAATTCATTTACTGGGTAGTTTAGGCATAAATTTGATTTTTCAGATCACTGTGTTAAAAAGCATGGTTGGACAGAACAAAGGAGCCATGCTAACTAGAAATGATGGGAGGGACTCTTTATTTTGAAATTCAATCAATTAATATCAATAACAAATGCTAATCTAGATCAAGGACCCCATTGTTTGTTGGAATTGAATGAATTCATTGTATTGATTGTTGATGGACATTGCTTTCACAATGCAAATAGTTGTTAAGAAGGACACAAAAGACAATTTCATGGTCATTGCATGAAAGATAGTGCTTCTAAGAAAAAGAGGAAACTAATTAGCATGAAGTGAATAGAAAGCTTCAATATTTACGAATTGACCCACATAACATTAATACACAAAGCAATTCAAGATGATTGACTCCATTAGTTGATGGAAGAAGTAAACACATTTAGTGTTTTTTTAATGATGTTTAGACTTGTTTCTTTTAATTCATTTACTGGGTAGTTTAGGCATAAATTTGATTTTTTGCAGATCACACTGTGTGTTAAAAAAGCATGGTTGGAAAGAACAAAGGAGCCATGCTAACTAGAAATGATGGGAGGGACTCTTTATTTTGAAATTCAACCAATTAATATCAATAACAAATGCTAATCTAGATCAAAGGACCCCATTGTTTGTTGGAATTGAATGAATTCATTGTATAGATTGTTGATGGACATTGCTTTCACAATGCAAATAGTTGTTAAGAAGAACACAAAAGACAATTTCATGGTCATTGCATGAAAGATAGTGCTTCTAAGAAAAAGAGGAGCCTAATTAGCATGAAGTGAATAGAAAGCTTCAATATTTACGAATTGACCCACATAACATTAATACAAAAAGCAATTCAAGATGATTGACTCCATTAGTTGATGGAAGTAAACACATTTAGTGTTATAATGATGTCTAGACTTGTTTGTTTTAATTCATTTACTGGGTAGTTTAGGCAGAAATGTGATTTTGATGATCAGTGTATAAAAAAGCATGGTTGGAAAGAACAAAGGTGCCATGCTCACTAGAAATGATGGGAGGGACTCTTTCTTTTGAAATTCAACCAATTAATATCAATAAGAAATGCTAATCAAGATCAAGGACTCAATTGTGTGTTGGAATTGAATGAATTCATTGTATAGATGGTTGATGGACATTGCTTTCACAATGCAAATAGTTGTTAAGAAGGACACAAAAGACAATTTCATGGTCATTGCATGAAAGATGGTGCTTCTAAGAAAAAGAGGAGCCTAATTAGCATGAACTGAATAGAAAGCTTCAATATTTATGAATTGAACCACATAACATTAATACAAAAAGCAATTCAAGATGATTTACTGCATTAGTTGATGGAAGTAAACACATGTAGTGTTTTAATGATGTTTAGACTTGTTTGTTTTAATTCATTTACTGGGTAGTTTAGGTATAAATGTGATTTTGCAGATCACTGTGTTAAAAAGCATGGTTGGAAAGAACAAAGGAGCCATGCTAACTAGAAATGATGGGAGGGACTCTTTATTTTGAAATTCAACCAATTAATATCAATAACAAATGCTAATCTAGATCAAGGACCCCATTGTTTGTTGGAATTGAATGAATTCATTGTATAGATGGTTGATGGACATTGCTTTCACAATGCAAATAGATTTTAAGAAGAATACAAAAGACAATTTCATGGTCATTGTATGAAAGATAGTGCTTCTAAAAAAAAGAGGAGCCTAATTAGCATGAATTGAATAGAAAGCTTCAATATTTACGAATTGTCCTACATAACATTATTAACACAAAAAGCAATTCAAGATGATTGACTCCATTAGTTGATGGAAGTAAACACATTTAGTGTGTTTTAATGATGTTTAGACTTGTTTGTTTTAATTCATGTACTGGGTAGTTTAGGGATAAATGTGATTTTGATGATCAGTGTATGAAAAAAGGATGGTAGAAAAGAACAAAGGTGCCATGCTAAGCTAGAAATGATGGGAGGGACTCTTTATTTTGAAATTCAACCAATTAATATAAATAAGAAATGCTAATCAAGATCAAGGACTCCATTGTTTGTTGGAATTGAATGAATTCATTGTATAGATGGTTGATGGACATTACTTTCACAATGCAAATAGTTGTTAAGAAGGACACAAAAGACAATTTCATGGTCATTGCATGAAAGATGGTGCTTCTAAGAAAAAAAGAGGAGCCTAATTAGCATGAAGTGAAGAGAAATCTTCAATATTTACGAATTTAAACAACATAACATTAATACAAAAAGCACTTCAAGATGATTGACTCCATTAGTTGATGGAAGTAAACACATTTAGTGTTATAATGATGTCTAGACTTGTTTGTTTTAATTCATTTACTTGGTAGTTTCAGCATAAATGTGATTTTGATGATTAGTGTATAAAAAAGCATGGTTGGAAAGAACAAAGGGTGCCATGCTAGCTAGAAATGATGGGAGGGACTCTTTATTTTGAAATTCAACCAATTAATATAAATAAGAAATGCTAATCAAGATCAAGGACTCCATTGTTTGCTGGAATTGAATGAATTCATGGTATGGATGGTTGATGGACATTACTTTCAGAATGCAAATAGTTGTTAAGAAGGACACAAAAGACAATTTCATGGTCATTGCATGAAAGATGGTGCTTCTAAGAAAAAGAGGAGCCTAATTAGCATGAAGTGAAAAGAAATCTTCAATATTTATGAATTAAACAACATAAGATTAATACAAAAAGCACTTCAAGATGATTGCCTCCATTAGTTGGTGGAAGTAAACACATTTAGTGTTTTAATGATGTCTAGACTTGTTTGCTTTTAATTCATTTACTGGGAAGTTTTAGGCATAAATGTGATTTTGATGATCAGTGTATAAAAAAGCATGGTTGGAAAGAACAAGGGTGCCATGCTAGCTAGAAATGATGGGAGGGACTCTTTATTTTGAAATTCAACCAATTAATATAAATAAGAAATGCTAATCAAGATCAAGGACTCCATTGTTTGTTGGAATTGAATGAATTCATGGTATGGATGGTTGATGGACATTACTTTCAGAATGCAAATAGTTGTTAAGAAGGACACAAAAGACAATTTCATGGTCATTGCATGAAAGATGGTGCTTCTAAGAAAAAGAGGAGCCTAATTAGCATGAAGTGAAGAGAAATCTTCAATATTTACGAATTAAACAACATAACATTAATACAAAAAGCACTTCAAGATGATTGACTCCATTAGTTGATGGAAGTAAACACATTTAGTGTTATAATGATGTCTAGACTTGTTTGTTTTAATTCATTTACTGGGTAGATTAGGCAGAAATGTGATTTTGATGATCAGTGTATAAAAAAGCATGGTTGGAAAGAACAAAGGTGCCATGCTCACTAGAAATGATGGGAGGGACTCTTTCTTTAGAAATTCAACCAATTAATATAAAGAAGAAATGCTAATCAAGATCAAGGACTCCATTGTGTGTTGGAATTGAAAGAATTCATTGTATAGATGGTTGATGGACATTGCTTTCACAATGCAAATAGTTGTTAAGAAAGACACAAAAGATAATTTCATGGTCATTTCATGAAAGATAGTGCGTCTAAGAAAAAGAGGAGACTAATTAGCATGAACTGAATAGAAAGCTTCAATATTTACGAATTGAACAACACCACATTAATACAAAAATCAATTCAAGATGATTGACTCCATTAGTTGATGGAAGTAAACTCATTTAGTGTTTTAATGATGTTTAGAGTTGTTTTGTTTTAATTCATTTACGGGGTAGTTTAGGCATAAATGTGATTTTTGCATATCACTATGTTAAAAAGCATGGTTGGAAACAACAAAGGTGCCATGCTGACCAGAAATCATGGGAGGGACTCTTTATTTTGAAATTCAACCAATTAATATCAATAAGAAATGCTAATCAAGATCAAGGACTCCATTGTTTGTTGGAATTGAATGAATTCATTGTATAGATGGTTGATGGACATTGCTTTCACAATGCAAATAGTTGTTAAGAAGGACACAAAAGACAATTTCATGGTCATTGCATGAAAGATAGTGCTTCTAAGAAAAAGAGGAGACTAATTAGCATGAAGTGAATAGAAAGCTTCAATATTTACGAATTGACCCACTAACATTAATACAAAAAGCAATTCAAGATGATTGACTCCATTAGTCGATGGAAGTAAACACATTTAGTGTTTTAATGATGTATAGACTTGTTTGTTTTAATTCATTTACTAGGTATTTTAGGCATAAATGTGATTTTGAGATCACTGTGTTAAAAAGCATGGTTGGAAACAACAAAGTTGCCATGCTGACTAGAAATGTTGGGAGGTACTCTTTATTTTGAAATTCAACCAATCAATATCAATAAGAAATGCTAATCAAGATCAAGGACTCCATTGTGTGTTGGAATTGAATGAATTCATTGTATAGATGGTTGATGGACATTGCTTTCACAATGCAAATAGTTGTTAAGAAGGACACAAAAGATAATTTCATAGTCATTGCATGAAAGATTGTACTTCTAGGAAAAAGAGGAGCCTAATTAGCATGAAGTGAATAGAAAGCTTCAATATTTATGAATTGAACCACATCACATTAATACAAAAAGCAATTCAAGATGATTTACTGCATTAGTTGATGGAAGTAAACACATGTAGTGTTTTAATGATGTTTAGACTTGTTTGTTTTAATTCATTTACTGGGTAGTTTAGGCATAAATGTGATTTTGCAGATCACTGTGTTAAAAAGCATGGTTGGAAAGAACAAAGGAGCCATGCTAACTAGAAATGATGGGAGGGACTCTTTATTTTGAAATTCAACCAATTAATATCAATAACAAATGCTAATCTAGATCAAGGACCCCATTGTTTGTTGGAATTGAATGAATTCATTGTATAGATGGTTGATGGACATTGCTTTCACAATGCAAATAGATTTTAAGAAGAATACAAAAGACAATTTCATGGTCATTGCATGAAAGATAGTGCTTCTAAGAAAAAAAGGAGCCTAATTAGCATGAATTGGATAGAAAGCTTCAATATTTACGAATTGTCCTACATAACATTAACACAAAAAGCAATTCAAGATGATTGACTCCATTAGTTGATGGAAGTAAACACATTTAGTGTTTTAATGATGTTTAGACTTGTTTGTTTTAATTCATGTACTGGGTAGTTTAGGGATAAATGTGATTTTGATGATCAGTGTATGAAAAAGGATGGTAGAAAAGAACAAAGGTGCCATGCTAGCTAGAACTGATGGGAGGGACTCTTTATTTTGAAATTCAACCAATTAATATCAATAAGAAATGCTAATCAAGATCAAGGACTCCATTGTTTGTTGGAATTGAATGAATTCATGGTATCGATGGTTGATGGACATTACTTTCAGAATGCAAATAGTTGTTAAGAAGCACACAAAAGACAATTTCATGGTCATTGCATGAAAGATGGTGCTTCTAAGAAAAAGAGGAGCCTAATTAGCATGAAGTGAAGAGAAATCTTCAATATTTACGAATTAAACAACATAAAATTAATACAAAAAGCACTTCAAGATGATTGACTCCATTAGTTGATGGAAGTAAACACATTTAGTGTTATAATGATGTCTAGACTTGTTTGTTTTAATTCATTTACTTGGTAGTTTCAGCATAAATGTGATTTTGATGATTAGTGTATAAAAAAGCATGGTTGGAAAGAACAAGGGTGCCATGCTAGCTAGAAATGATGGGAGGGACTCTTTATTTTGAAATTCAACCAATTAATATAAATAAGAAATGCTAATCAAGATCAAGGACTCCATTGTTTGTTGGAATTGAATGAATTCATGGTATGGATGGTTGATGGACATTACTTTCAGAATGCAAATAGTTGTTAAGAAGGACACAAAAGACAATTTCATGGTCATTGCATGAAAGATGGTGCTTCTAAGAAAAAGAGGAGCCTAATTAGCATGAAGTGAAAAGAAATCTTCAATATTTATGAATTAAACAACATAAGATTAATACAAAAAGCACTTCAAGATGATTGCCTCCATTAGTTGGTGGAAGTAAACACATTTAGTGTTTTAATGATGTCTAGACTTGTTTGCTTTAATTCATTTACTGGGAAGTTTAGGCATAAATGTGATTTTGATGATCAGTGTATAAAAAAGCATGGTTGGAAGGAACAAGGGTGCCATGCTAGCTAGAAATGATGGGAGGGACTCTTTATTTTGAAATTCAACCAATTAATATAAATAAGAAATGCTAATCAAGATCAAGGACTCCATTGTTTGTTGGAATTGAATGAATTCATGGTATGGATGGTTGATGGACATTACTTTCAGAATGCAAATAGTTGTTAAGAAGGACACAAAAGACAATTTCATGGTCATTGCATGAAAGATGGTGCTTCTAAGAAAAAGAGGAGCCTAATTAGCATGAAGTGAAGAGAAATCTTCAATATTTACGAATTAAACAACATAACATTAATACAAAAAGCACTTCAAGATGATTGACTCCATTAGTTGATGGAAGTAAACACATTTAGTGTTATAATGATGTCTAGACTTGTTTGTTTTAATTCATTTACTGGGTAGATTAGGCAGAAATGTGATTTTGATGATCAGTGTATAAAAAAGCATGGTTGGAAAGAACAAAGGTGCCATGCTCACTAGAAATGATGGGAGGGACTCTTTCTTTAGAAATTCAACCAATTAATATAAAGAAGAAATGCTAATCAAGATCAAGGACTCCATTGTGTGTTGGAATTGAATGAATTCATTGTATAGATGGTTGATGGACATTGCTTTCACAATGCAAATAGTTGTTAAGAAAGACACAAAAGATAATTTCATGGTCATTTCATGAAAGATAGTGCGTCTAAGAAAAAGAGGAGACTAATTAGCATGAACTGAATAGAAAGCTTCAATATTTACGAATTGAACAACACCACATTAATACAAAAATCAATTCAAGATGATTGACTCCATTAGTTGATGGAAGTAAACTCATTTAGTGTTTTAATGATGTTTAGAGTTGTTTGTTTTAATTCATTTACGGGGTAGTTTAGGCATAAATGTGATTTTGCATATCACTATGTTAAAAAGCATGGTTGGAAACAACAAAGGTGCCATGCTGACCAGAAATCATGGGAGGGACTCTTTATTTTGAAATTCAACCAATTAATATCAATAAGAAATGCTAATCAAGATCAAGGACTCCATTGTTTGTTGGAATTGAATGAATTCATTGTATAGATGGTTGATGGACATTGCTTTCACAATGCAAATAGTTGTTAAGAAGGACACAAAAGACAATTTCATGGTCATTGCATGAAAGATAGTGCTTCTAAGAAAAAGAGGAGACTAATTAGCATGAAGTGAATAGAAAGCTTCAATATTTACGAATTGACCCACTAACATTAATACAAAAAGCAATTCAAGATGATTGACTCCATTAGTCGATGGAAGTAAACACATTTAGTGTTTTAATGATGTATAGACTTGTTTGTTTTAATTCATTTACTAGGTATTTTAGGCATAAATGTGATTTTGAGATCACTGTGTGTTAAAAAGCATGGTTGGAAACAACAAAGTTGCCATGCTGACTAGAAATGTTGGGAGGTACTCTTTATTTTGAAATTCAACCAATCAATATCAATAAGAAATGCTAATCAAGATCAAGGACTCCATTGTGTGTTGGAATTGAATGAATTCATTGTATAGATGGTTGATGGACATTGCTTTCACAATGCAAATAGTTGTTAAGAAGGACACAAAAGATAATTTCATAGTCATTGCATGAAAGATTGTACTTCTAGGAAAAAGAGGAGCCTAATTAGCATGAAGTGAATAGAAAACATCAATATTTACGAATTGAACCACATCACATTAATACAAAAAGCAATTCAAGATGATTGACCCCATTAGTCGATGGAAGTAAACACATTTAGTGTTTTAATGATGTTTAGACTTCTTTGTTTTAATTCATTTATTTGGTAGTTTAGGCATAAATGTGATTTTGCATGTCACTATGTGATGTTAGCATGAAAAATAGTGCTTCTGACAAAATGAGTATCCTAATTTGCATGAAGTGAATAGAAAGCCTCATTATTTAAAAATTCAACCAATTAATATTAGTACTAAATGCAACTAAAGATGAATGACTCGATCAGTTGATGGAAATAAACACTTTTAGTGTCTAATGGTGTTTGGACTTGTTGGTTTTAATTAATTTACTAGGTAGTTTAGGCATAAAAGTGAATTTGATGATCACGGTGTCAAAAAGTTTGTTTGGAACCAAAAGAGGAGCCCTACTACATAGAAATGATGGGAGGGACTCTTTATTTTGGAATTCAACTAATTAATATCAATAAGAAATGCTAATCAAGATCAAGTACTCAATTGTTTATTGGAATTGAATGAATTCATTGTATAGATGGTTGATTGACATTGCTTTCACAATGCAAATAGTTGTTAAGAAGGACACAAAAGATAACTTCATGGTCATTTCATGAAAGATAGTGCTTCTAAGAAAAAGAGGAGCCTAATTAGCATGAAGTGAATAGAAAGCCTCAATATTTACAAATTCAACCATATCACTTTAATACAAAAAGCAATTCAAGATGATTGACTCCATGAGTCGATGGAAGTAAACACATTTAGTGTTTTAATGATGTTTAGACTTCTTTGTTTTAATTCATTTCTTGGGTAGTTTAGGCATAAATGTGATTTTGCATATCACTATGTGATTTTAGCATGAAAAATAGTGCTTCTGACAAAATGAGTATCCTAATTTGCATGAAGTGAATAGAAAGCCTCATTATTTAAAAATTCAACCAATTAATATTAGTACTAAATCCAACTAAAGATGAATGACTCGATCAGTTGATGGAAATAAACAGTTTTAGTGTCTAAATGGTGTTTGGACTTGTTGGTTTTAATTAATTTACTAGGTAGTTTAGGCATAAAAGTGAATTAGATGATCACGGTGTCAAAAAGTTTGTTTGGAACCAAAAGAGGAGCCCTACTACATAGAAATGATGGGAGGGACTCTTTATTTTGGAATTCAACTAATTAATATCAATAAGAAATGCTAATCAAGATCAAGTACTCAATTGTTTATTGGAATTGAATGAATTCATTGTATAGATGGTTGATTGACATTGCTTTCACAATGCAAATAGTTGTTAAGAGGACACAAAAGATAACTTCATGGTCATTTCATGAAAGATAGTGCTTCTAAGAAAAAGAGGAGCCTAATTAGCATGAAGTGAATAGAAAGCTTCAATATTTACGAATTGAACCATATCACTTTAATACAAAAAGCAATTCAAGATGATTGACACCATTAGTTGATGGAAGTAAACACATTTAGTGTTTTAATGATGTTTAGACTTCTTTGTTTTAATTCATTTCTTGGGTAGTTTAGGCATAAATGTGATTTTGCATATCACTATGTGATTTTAGCATGAAAAATAGTGCTTCTGACAAAATGAGTATCCTAATTTGCATGAAGTGAATAGAAAGCCTCATTATTTAAAAATTCAACCAATTAATATTAGTACTAAATCCAACTAAAGATGAATGACTCGATCAGTTGATGGAAATAAACAGTTTTAGTGTCTAAATGGTGTTTGGACTTGTTGGTTTTAATTAATTTATTAGGTAGTTTAGGCGTAAAAGTGAATTTGATGATCACGGTGTCAAAAAGTTTGTTTGGAACCAAAAGAGGAGCCCAACTACATAGAAATGATGGGAGGGACTCATTATTTTGGAATTCAACAAATTAATATCAATAAGAAAGGCTAATCAAGATCAAGGACTCAATTGTTTATTGGAATTGAATGAATTCATGGTATAGATGGTTGATTGACATTGCTTTCACAATGCAAATAGTTGTTAAGAAGGACACAAAAGATAACTTCATGGTCATTTCATGAAAGATAGTGCTTCTAAGAAAAAGAGGAGCCTAATTAGCATGAAGTGAATAGAAAGCTTCAATATTTACGAATTGAACCATATCACTTTAATACAAAAAGCAATTCAAGATGATTGACACCATTAGTTGATGGAAGTAAACACATTTAGTGTTTTAATGATGTTTAGACTTCTTTGTTTTAATTCATTTATTGGGTATTTTAGGCATAAATGTGATTTTGCATATCACTATGTGATTTTAGCATGAAAAATAGTGCTTCTGACGAAATGAGTATCCTGATTTGCATGAAGTGAATAGAAACCCTCATTATTTAAAAATTCAACCAATTAATATTAGTACTAAATGCAACTAAACATGAATGACTATATCAGTTGATGGAAATAAACAATTTTAGTGTCTAAATGGTGTTTGGACTTGTTGGTTTTAATTAATTTATTAGGTAGTTTAGGCGTAAAAGTGAATTTGATGATCACGGTGTCAAAAAGTTTGTTTGGAACCAAAAGAGGAGCCCTACTACGTAGAAATGATGGGAGGGACTCTTTATTTTGGAATTCAACTAATTAATATCAATAAGAAATGCTAATCAAGATCAAGGACTTAATTCATTTACTGGGTAGTTTAGGCATAAATGTGATTTTGCAGATCACTGTGTTAAAAAGCATGGTTGGAAACAACAAAGGTGCCATGCTGACCAAAAATGATGGGAGGTACTCTTTATTTTGAAATTCAACCAATTAATATCAATAAGAAATGCTAATCAAGATCAAGGACTCCATTGTTTGTTGAAATTGAATGAATTGATTGTATAGATGGTTGATGGACATTGCTTTCACAATGCAAATAGTTGTTAAGAAGGACACAAAAGACAATTTCATGGTCATTGCATGAAAGATAGTGCTTTTCAGAAAAAGAGGAGCCTAATTAGCATGAAGTGAATAGAAAGCTTCAATATTTACGAACTGAGCCACATAACATTAATAGAAAAAGCAATTCAAGATGACTGACTCCCTTAGTTGATGGAAGTAAACACATTTAGTGTTTTAATGATGGTTAGAGTTGTTTGTTTTTATTCATTTACTAGGTAGCTTAGGCATAAATGTGATTTTGCAGATCACTGTGTTAAAAAGCATGGTTGGAATCAACAAAGGTTCCATGTTGACCAGAAATGATGGGAGGGACTCTTTATTTTGAAATTCAACCAATTAATATCAATAAGAAATACTAATCAAGATCAAGGACTCCATTGTTTGTAGGAATTGAATGAATTCATTGTATAGATGGTTGATGGAAATTGCTTTCACAATGCAAATAGTTGTTAAGAAGGACACAAAAGACAATTTCATGGCCATTACATGAAAGATAGTGCTTCTAAGAAAAGGAGGAGACTAATTAGCATGAAGTGAATAGAAAGCTTCAATATTTACGAACTGACCCACATAACATTAATACAAAAAGCAATTCAAGATGACTGACTCCATTAGTTGATGGAAGTAAACACATTTAGTGTTTTAATGATGTTTAGAGCTGTTTTATTAATTCATTTACTGGGTAGTTAGGCATAAATGTGATTTTGCAGATCACTATGTTAAAAAGCATGGTTGGAAAAAACAAAGGTTCCATGTTGACCAGAAATGATGGGAGGGACCTTTTTTTTTTGAAATTCAACCAATTAATATCAATAAAAAATGCTAATCAAGATCAAGGACACCATTATTTGTTGGAATTGAATGAATTCATTATATAGATGGTTAATGGACATTGCTTTCACAATGCAAATAGTTGTTAGGAAGGACACAAAAGACAATTTCATGGTCATTGCATGAAAGATAGTGCTTTTAAGAAAAAGAGGAGCCTAATTAGCATGAAGTGAATAGAAAGCTTTAATATTTACGAACTGACCAACATAACATTAATACAAAAAGCAATTCAAGATGACTGACTCCATTAGTTGATGGAAGTAAACACATTTAGTGTTTTAATGATGTTTAGAGTTGTTTGTTTTAATTCATTTACTCGGTAGTTTAGGCATAAATGTGATTTTGCAGATCACTGTGTTAAAAAGCATGGTTGGAAAAAACAAAGGTTCCATGTTGACCAGAAATGATGGGAGGGACCTTTTTTTTTTGAAATTCAACCAATTAATATCAATAAGAAATGCTAATCAAGATCAAGGACTCCATTGTGTGTTGCAATTGAATGAATTCATTGTATAGATGGTTGATGGACATTGCTTTCACAATGAAAATAGTTGTTAAGAAGGACACAAAAGACAATTTCATGGTCATTGCATGAAAGATAGTGCTTCTAAGAAAAAGAGGAGACTAATTAGCATGAAGAGAATAGAAAGCTTCAATATTTACGAACTGACCCACATAACATTAATACAAAAAGCAATTCAAGATGACTGACTCCATTAGTTGATGGAAGTAAACACATTTAGTGTTTTAATGATGTTTAGAGTTGTTTGTTTTAATTCATTTACTGGGTAGTTTAGGCATAAATGTGATTTTGCAGATCACTGTGTTAAAAAGCATGGTTGGAAACAACAAAGGTGCCATGCTGACCAGAAATGATGGGAGGAACTCTTTATTTTGAAATTCAACCAATTAATATCAATAAGAAATGCTAATCAAGATCAAGGACTCCATTGTTTGTTGGAATTGAATGAATTCATTGTATAGATGGTTGATGGACATTGCTTTCACAATGCAAATAGTTGTTAAGAAGGACACAAAAGACAATTTCATGGTCATTGCATGAAAGATAGTGCTTCTAAGAAAAAAGAGGAGCCTAATTAGCATGAAGTGAATAGAAAACTTCAATATTTACGAACTGACCCACATAACATTAATACAAAAAGCAATTCAAGATGACTGACTCCATTAGTTGATGGAAGTAAACACATTTAGTGTTTTAATGATGTTTAGAGTTGTTTGTTTTAATTCATTTACTGGGTAGTTTAGGCATAAATGTGATTTTGCATATCACTGTGTTAAAAAGCATGGTTGGAAACAACAAAGGTGCCATGCTGACTAGAAATGATGGGAGGGACTCTTTATTTTGAAATTCAACCAATTAATATCAATAAGAAATGCTAATCAAGATCAAGGACTCCATTGTGTGTTGGAATTGAATGAATTCATTGTATAGATGGTTGATGGACATTGCTTTCACAATGCAAATAGTTGTTAAGAAGGACACAAAAGATAATTTCATGGTCATTGCATGAAAGATTGTACTTCTAGGAAAAAGAGGAGCCTAATTAGCATGAAGTGAATAGAAAACATCAATATTTATGAATTGAACCACATAACATTAATACAAAAAGCAATTCAAGATGATTGACTCCATTAGTTGATGGAAGTAAACACATTTAGTGTTTTAATGATGTTTTTAGAGTTGTTTGTTTTAATTCATTTACTGGGTAGTTTAGGCATAAATGTGATTTTGCAGATCATTGTGTTAAAAAGCATGGTTGGAAACAACAAAGGTGCCATGCTGACTAGAAATGATGGGAGGGACTCTTTATTTTGAAATTCAACCAATTAATATCAATAAGAAATGCTAATCAAGATCAAGGACTCCATTGTGTGTTGGAATTGAATGAATTCATTGTATAGATGGTTGATGGACATTGCTTTCACAATGCAAATAGTTGTTAAGAAGGACACAAAAGACAATTTCATGGTCATTGCATGAAAGATAGTGCTTCTAAGAAAAGGAGGAGACTAATTAGCATGAAGTGAATAGAAAAGCTTCAATATTTACGAATTGACCCACATAACATTAATACAAAAAGCAATTCAAGATGATTGACTCCATTAGTTGATGGAAGTAAAACACATTTTAGTGTTTTAATGATGTTTAGAGTTGTTTTGTTTTAATTCATTTACTGGGTAGTTTAGGCATAAATGTGATTTTGCAGATCACTGTGTTAAAAAGCATGGTTGGAAACAACAAAGGTGCCATGCTGACCTAGAAATGATGGGAGGGACTCTTTATTTTGAAATTCAACCAATTAATATCAATAAGAAATGCTAATCAAGATCAAGGACTCCATTATTTGTTGGAATTGAATGAATTCATTTTATAGATGGTTGATGTACATTGCTTTCACAATGCAAATAGTTGTATAGAAGGACACAAAAGACAATTTCATAGTCATTGCATGAAAGATAGTGCTTCTAAGAAAAGGAGGAGACTAATTAGCGTGAAGTGAATAGAAAGCTTCAATATTTACGAATTCAACCACATAATATTAATACAAAAAGCAATTCAAGATGATTGACGCCATTAGTTGATGGAAGTAAACACATTTAGTGTTTTAATGATGTTTAGAGTTGTTTGTTTTTATTCATTTACTGGGTAGTTTAGGCATAAATGTGATTTTGCAGATCATTGTGTTAAAAAGCATGGTTGGAAACAACAAAGGTGCCATGCTGACCAGAAATGATGGGAGGGGGACTCTTTATTTTGAAATTCAACCAATTAATATCAATAAGAAATGCTAATCAAGATCAAGGACTCCATTGTGTGTTGGAATTGAATGAATTCATTGTATAGATGGTTGATGTTGATGGACATTGCTTTCACAATGCAAATAGTTGTTAAGAAGGACACAAAAGACAATTTCATGGTCATTGCATGAAAGATAGTGCTTCTAGGAAAAAGAGGAGACTAATTAGCATGAAGTGAATAGAAAAGCTTCAATATTTACGAATTGAACCACATAACATTAATACAAAAAGCAACTCAAGATGATTGACTCCATTAGTTGATGGAAGTAAACACATTTAGTGTTTTAATGATGTTTAGAGTTGTTTGTTTTAATTCATTTACTGGGTAGTTTAGGCATAAATGTGATTTTGCAGATCACTGTGTTAAAAAGCATGGTTGGAAACAACAAAGGTGCCATGCTGACTAGAAATGATGGGAGGGACTCTTTATTTTGAAATTCAACCAATTAATATCAATAAGAAATGCTAATCAAGATCAAGGACTCCATTTGTGTGTTGGAATTGAATGAATTCATTGTATAGATGGTTGATGGACATTGCTTTCACAATGCAAATAGTTGTTAAGAAGGACACAAAAGATAATTTCATGGTCATTGCATGAAAGATTGTACTTCTAGGAAAAAGAGGAGTCTAATTAGCATGAAGTGAATAGAAAACATCAATATTTATGAATTGAACCACATAACATTAATACAAAAAGCAATTCAAGATGATTGACTCCATTAGTTGATGGAAGTAAACACATTTAGTGTTTTAATGATGTTTAGAGTTGTTTGTTTTAATTCATTTACTGGGTAGTTTAGGCATAAATGTGATTTTGCAGATCACTGTGTTAAAAAGCATGGTTGGAAACAACAAAGGTGCCATGCTGACCAGAAATGATGGGAGGGACTCTTTATTTTGAAATTCAACCAATTAATATCAATAAGAAATGCTAATCAAGATCAAGGACTCCATTGTGTGTTGGAATTGAATGAATTCATTGTATAGATGGTTGATGGACATTGCTTTCACAATGCAAATAGTTGTTAAGAAGGACACAAAAGACAATTTCATGGTCATTGCATGAAAGATAGTGCTTCTAAGAAAAAGAGGAGACTAATTAGCATGAAGTGAATAGAAAGCTTCAATATTTACGAATTGACCCACATAACATTAATACAAAAAGCAATTCAAGATGATTGACTCCATTAGTTGATGGAAGTAAACACATTTAGTGTTTTAATGATGTTTAGAGTTGTTTGTTTTAATTCATTTACTGGGTAGTTTAGGCATAAATGTGATTTTGCAGATCACTGTGTTAAAAAGCATGGTTGGAAACAACAAAGGTGCCATGCTGACTAGAAATGATGGGAGGGACTCTTTATTTTGAAATTCAACCAATTAATATCAATAAGAAATGCTAATCAAGATCAAGGACTCCATTGTGTGTTGGAATTGAATGAATTCATTGTATAGATGGTTGATGGACATTGCTTTCACAATGCAAATAGTTGTTAAGAAGGACACAAAAGACAATTTCATGGTCATTGCATGAAAGATAGTGCTTCTAAGAAAAAAAGGAGACTAATTAGCATGAAGTGAATAGAAAGCTTCAATATTTACGAACTGACCCACATAACATTAATACAAAAAGCAATTCAAGATGACTGACTCCATTAGTTGATGGAAGTAAACACATTTAGTGTTTTAATGATGTTTAGAGTTGTTTGTTTTAATTCATTTACTGGGTAGTTTAGGCATAAATGTGATTTTGCAGATCACTGTGTTAAAAAGCATGGTTGGAAACAACAAAGGTGCCATGCTGACTAGAAATGATGGGAGGGACTCTTTATTTTGAAATTCAACCAATTAATATCAATAAGAAATGCTAATCAAGATCAAGGACTCCATTGTGTGTTGGAATTGAATGAATTCATTGTATAGATGGTTGATGGACATTGCTTTCACAATGCAAATAGTTGTTAAGAAGGACACAAAAGACAATTTCATGGTCATTGCATGAAAGATAGTGCTTCTAAGAAAAAGAGAGGAGACTAATTAGCATGAAGTGAATAGAAAACTTCAATATTTACGAATTGACCCACATAACATTAATACAAAAAGCAATTCAAGATGATTGACTCCATTAGTTGATGGAAGTAAAACACATTTAGTGTTTTAATGATGTTTAGAGTTGTTTGTTTTAATTCATTTACTGGGGGTAGTTTAGGCATAAATGTGATTTTGCAGATCACTGTGTTAAAAAGCATGGTTGGAAACAACAAAGGTGCCATGCTGACCAGAAATGATGGGAGGGACTCTTTATTTTGAAATTCAACCAATTAATATCAATAAGAAATGCTAATCAAGATCAAGGACTCCATTGTGTGTTGGAATTGAATGAATTCATTGTATAGATGGTTGATGGACATTGCTTTCACAATGCAAATAGTTGTTAAGAAGGACACAAAAGACAATTTCATGGTCATTGCATGAAAGATAGTGCTTCTAAGAAAAAAGAGGAGACTAATTAGCATGAAGTGAATAGAAAGCTTCAATATTTACGAACTGACCCACATAACATTAATACAAAAAGCAATTCAAGATGACTGACTCCATTAGTTGATGGAAGTAAACACATTTAGTGTTTTAATGATGTTTAGAGTTGTTTTTTTTAATTCATTTACTGGGTAGTTTAGGCATAAATGTGATTTTGCAGATCACTGTGTTAAAAAGCATGGTTGGAAACAACAAAGGTGCCATGCTGACTAGAAATGATGGGAGGGACTCTTTATTTTGAAATTCAACCAATTAATATCAATAAGAAATGCTAATCAAGATCAAGGACTCCATTGTGTGTTGGAATTGAATGAATTCATTGTATAGATGGTTGATGGACATTGCTTTCACAATGCAAATAGTTGTTAAGAAGGACACAAAAGATAATTTCATGGTCATTGCATGAAAGATTGTACTTCTAGGAAAAAGAGGAGTCTAATTAGCATGAAGTGAATAGAAAACATCAATATTTATGAATTGAACCACATAACATTAATACAAAAAGCAATTCAAGATGATTGACTCCATTAGTTGATGGAAGTAAACACATTTAGTGTTTTAATGATGTTTAGAGTTGTTTGTTTTAATTCATTTACTGGGTAGTTTAGGCATAAATGTGATTTTGCAGATCACTGTGTTAAAAAGCATGGTTGGAAACAACAAAGGTGCCATGCTGACCAGAAATGATGGGAGGGACTCTTTATTTTGAAATTCAACCAATTAATATCAATAAGAAATGCTAATCAAGATCAAGGACTCCATTGTGTTTGTTGGAATTGAATGACTTCATTGTATAGATGGTTGATGGACATTGCTTTCACAATGCAAATAGTTGTTAAGAAGGACACAAAAGACAATTTCATGGTCATTGCATGAAAGATAGTGCTTCTAAGAAAAGGAGGAGACTAATTAGCATGAAGTGAATAGAAAGCTTCAATATTTACGAACTGACCCACATAACATTAATACAAAAAGCAATTCAAGATGACTGACTCCATTAGTTGATGGAAGTAAACACATTTAGTGTTTTAATGATGTTTAGAGTTGTTTGTTTTAATTCATTTACTGGGTAGTTTAGGCATAAATGTGATTTTGCAGATCACTGTGTTAAAAAGCATGGTTGGAAACAACAAAGGTGCCATGCTGACTAGAAATGATGGGAGGGACTCTTTATTTTGAAATTCAACCAATTAATATCAATAAGAAATGCTAATCAAGATCAAGGACTCCATTGTGTGTTGGAATTGAATGAATTCATTGTATAGATGGTTGATGGACATTGCTTTCACAATGCAAATAGTTGTTAAGAAGGACACAAAAGACAATTTCATGGTCATTGCATGAAAGATAGTGCTTCTAAGAAAAAGAGGAGACTAATTAGCATGAAGTGAATAGAAAACTTCAATATTTACGAACTGACCCACATAACATTAATACAAAAAGCAATTCAAGATGACTGACTCCATTAGTTGATGGAAGTAAACACATTTAGTGTTTTAATGATGTTTAGAGTTGTTTGTTTTAATTCATTTACTCGGTAGTTTAGGCATAAATGTGATTTTGCAGATCACTGTGTTAAAAAGCATGGTTGGAAACAACAAAGGTGCCATGCTGACTAGAAATGATGGGAGGGACTCTTTATTTTGAAATTCAACCAATTAATATCAATAAGAAATGCTAATCAAGATCAAGGACTCCATTGTTTGTTGGAATTGAATGAATTCATTGTATAGATGGTTGATGGACATTGCTTTCACAATGCAAATAGTTGTTAAGAAGGACACAAAAGACAATTTCATGGTCATTGCATGAAAGATAGTGCTTCTAAGAAAAAGAGGAGACTAATTAGCATGAAGTGAATAGAAAACTTCAATATTTACGAACTGACCCACATAACATTAATACAAAAAGCAATTCAAGATGATTGACTCCATTAGTCGATGGAAGTAAACACATTTAGTGTTTTAATGATGTTTAGAGTTGTTTGTTTTAATTTATTTACTGGGGTAGTTTAGGCATAAATGTGATTTTGCAGATCACTGTGTTAAAAAAGCATGGTTGGAAACAACAAAGGTGCCATGCTGACCAGAAATGATGGGAGGGACTCTTTATTTTGAAATTCAACCAATTAATATCAATAAGAAATGCTAATCAAGATCAAGGACTCCATTGTTTGTTGGAATTGAATGAATTCATTGTATAGATGGTTGATGGACATTGCTTTCACAATGCAAATAGTTGTTAAGAAGGACACAAAAGACAATTTCATGGTCATTGCATGAAAGATAGTGCTTCTAAGAAAAGGAGGAGACTAATTAGCATGAAGTGAATAGAAAGCTTCAATATTTACGAACTGACCCACATAACATTAATACAAAAAGCAATTCAAGATGACTGACTCCATTAGTTGATGGAAGTAAACACATTTAGTGTTTTAATGATGTTTTAGAGTTATTTGTTTTAATTCATTTACTGGGTAGTTTAGGCATAAATGTGATTTTGCAGATCACTGTGTTAAAAAGCATGGTTGGAAACAACAAAGGTGCCATGCTGACTAGAAATGATGGGAGGGACTCTTTATTTTGAAATTCAACCAATTAATATCAATAAGAAATGCTAATCAAGATCAAGGACTCCATTGTTTGTTGGAATTGAATGAATTCATTGTATAGATGGTTGATGGACATTGCTTTCACAATGCAAATAGTTGTTAAGAAGGACACAAAAGACAATTTCATGGTCATTGCATGAAAGATAGTGCTTCTAAGAAAAAGAGGAGACTAATTAGCATGAAGTGAATAGAAAACTTCAATATTTACGAACTGACCCACATAACATTAATACAAAAAGCAATTCAAGATGATTGACTCCATTAGTTGATGGAAGTAAACACATTTAGTGTTTTAATGATGTTTAGAGTTGTTTGTTTTAATTCATTTACTGGGTAGTTTAGGCATAAATGTGATTTTGCAGATCACTGTGTTAAAAAGCATGGTTGGAAACAACAAAGGTGCCATGCTGACTAGAAATGATGGGAGGGACTCTTTATTTTGAAATTCAACCAATTAATATCAATAAGAAATGCTAATCAAGATCAAGGACTCCATTGTTGTGTTGGAATTGAATGAATTCATTTTATAGATGGTTGATGTACATTGCTTTCACAATGCAAATAGTTGTTTAGAAGGACACAAAAGACAATTTCATAGTCATTGCATGAAAGATAGTGCTTCTAAGAAAAGGAGGAGACTAATTAGCGTGAAGTGAATAGAAAGCTTCAATATTTACGAACTGACCCACATAACATTAATACAAAAAGCAATTCAAGATGATTGACTCCATTAGTTGATGGAAGTAAACACATTTAGTGTTTTAATGATGTTTAGAGTTGTTTGTTTTAATTCATTTACTGGGTAGTTTAGGCATAAATGTGATTTTGCAGATCATTGTGTTAAAAAGCATGGTTGGAAACAACAAAGGTGCCATGCTGACTAGAAATGATGGGAGGGACTCTTTATTTTGAAATTCAACCAATTAATATCAATAAGAAATGCTAATCAAGATCAAGGACTCCATTGTGTGTTGGAATGGAATGAATTCATTGTATAGATGGTTGATGGACATTGCTTTCACACTGCAAATAGTTGTTAAGAAGGACACAAAAGATAATTTCATGGTCATTGCATGAAAGATTGTGCTTCTAAGAAAAAGAGGAGACTAATTAGCATGAAGTGAATAGAAAACTTCAATATTTACGAAATTGACCCACATAACATTAATACAAAAAGCAATTCAAGATGATTGACTCCATTAGTTGATGGAAGTAAACACATTTAGTGTTTTTAATGATGTTTAGAGTTGTTTGTTTTAATTCATTTACTGGGTAGTTTAGGCATAAATGTGATTTTGCAGATCACTGTGTTAAAAAAGCATGGTTGGAAACAACAAAGGTGCCATGCTGACCAGAAATGATGGGAGGGACTCTTTATTTTGAAATTCAACCAATTAATATCAATAAGAAATGCTAATCAAGATCAAGGACTCCATTGTGTGTTGGAATTGAATGAATTCATTGTATAGATGGTTGATGGACATTGCTTTCACAATGCAAATAGTTGTTAAGAAGGACACAAAAGACAATTTCATGGTCATTGCATGAAAGATAGTGCTTCTAAGAAAAAGAGGAGACTAATTAGCATGAAGTGAATAGAAAACTTCAATATTTACGAACTGACCCACATAACATTAATACAAAAAGCAATTCAAGATGACTGACTCCATTAGTTGATGGAAGTAAACACATTTAGTGTTTTAATGATGTTTAGAGTTGTTTGTTTTAATTCATTTACTGGGTAGTTTAGGCATAAATGTGATTTTGCAGATCACTGTGTTAAAAAGCATGGTTGGAAACAACAAAGGTGCCATGCTGACTAGAAATGATGGGAGGGACTCTTTATTTTGAAATTCAACCAATTAATATCAATAAGAAATGCTAATCAAAGATCAAGGACTCCATTGTTTGTTGGAATTGAATGAATTCATTGTATAGATGGTTGATGGACATTGCTTTCACAATGCAAATAGTTGTTAAGAAGGACACAAAAGACAATTTCATGGTCATTGCATGAAAGATAGTGCTTCTAAGAAAAAGAGGAGACTAATTAGCATGAAGTGAATAGAAAGCTTCAATATTTACGAATTGACCCACATAACATTAATACAAAAAGCAATTCAAGATGATTGACTCCATTAGTTGATGGAAGTAAACACATTTAGTGTTTTAATGATGTTTAGAGTTGTTTGTTTTAATTCATTTACTGGGTAGTTTAGGCATAAATGTGATTTTGCAGATCACTGTGTTAAAAAGCATGGTTGGAAACAACAAAGGTGCCATGCTGACTAGAAATGATGGGAGGGACTCTTTATTTTGAAATTCAACCAATTAATATCAATAAGAAATGCTAATCAAGATCAAGGACTCCATTGTGTGTTGGAATTGAATGAATTGATTGTATAGATGGTTGATGGACATTGCTTTCACAATGCAAATAGTTGTTAAGAAGGACACAAAAGACAATTTCATGGCCATTGCATGAAAGATAGCGCTTCTAAGAAAAGGAGGAGACTAATTAGCATGAAGAGAATAGAAAGCTTCAATATTTACGAACTGACCCACATAACATTAATACAAAAAGCAATTCAAGATGATGACTGACTCCATTAGTTGATGGAAGTAAACACATTTAGTGTTTTAATGATGTTTAGAGTTGTTTTGTTTTAATTCATTTACTGGGTAGTTTAGGCATAAATGTGATTTTGCAGATCACTGTGTTAAAAAGCATGGTTGGAAACAACAAAGGTGCCATGCTGACTAGAAATGATGGGAGGGACTCTTTATTTTGAAATTCAACCAATTAATATCAATAAGAAATGCTAATCAAGATCAAGGACTCCATTGTGTGTTGGAATTGAATGAATTCATTGTATAGATGGTTGATGGACATTGCTTTCACAATGCAAATAGTTGTTAAGAAGGACACAAAAGACAATTTCATGGTCATTGCATGAAAGATAGTGCTTCTAAGAAAAAGAGGAGACTAATTAGCATGAAGTGAATAGAAAGCTTCTTCAATATTTACGAATTGACCCACATAACATTAATACAAAAAGCAATTCAAGATGATTGACTCCATTAGTTGATGGAAGTAAACACATTTAGTGTTTTAATGATGTTTAGAGTTGTTTGTTTTAATTCATTTACTGGGTAGTTTAGGCATAAATGTGATTTTGCAGATCACTGTGTTAAAAAAGCATGGTTGGAAACAACAAAGGTGCCATGCTGACTAGAAATGATGGGAGGGACTCTTTATTTTGAAATTCAACCAATTAATATCAATAAGAAATGCTAATCAAGATCAAGGACTCCATTGTGTGTTGGAATTGAATGAATTCATTGTATAGATGGTTGATGGACATTGCTTTCACAATGCAAATAGTTGTTAAGAAGGACACAAAAGACAATTTCATGGTCATTGCATGAAAGATAGTGCTTCTAAGAAAAAGAGGAGACTAATTAGCATGAAGTGAATAGAAAGCTTCAATATTTACGAATTGACCCACATAACATTAATACAAAAAGCAATTCAAGATGATTGACTCCATTAGTTGATGGAAGTAAACACATTTAGTGTTTTAATGATGTTTAGAGTTGTTTGTTTTAATTCATTTACTGGGTAGTTTAGGCATAAATGTGATTTTGCAGATCACTGTGTTAAAAAGCATGGTTGGAAACAACAAAGGTGCCATGCTGACTAGAAATGATGGGAGGGACTCTTTATTTTGAAATTCAACCAATTAATATCAATAAGAAATGCTAATCAAGATCAAGGACTCCATTGTTTGTTGGAATTGAATGAATTCATTGTATAGATGGTTGATGGACATTGCTTTCACAATGCAAATAGTTGTTAAGAAGGACACAAAAGACAATTTCATGGTCATTGCATGAAAGATAGTGCTTCTAAGAAAAAGAGGAGACTAATTAGCATGAAGTGAATAGAAAGCTTCAATATTTACGAATTGACCCACATAACATTAATACAAAAAGCAATTCAAGATGATTGACTCCATTAGTTGATGGAAGTAAACACATTTAGTGTTTTAATGATGTTTAGAGTTGTTTGTTTTAATTCATTTACTGGGTAGTTTAGGCATAAATGTGATTTTGCAGATCATTGTGTTAAAAAGCATGGTTGGAAACAACAAAGGTGCCATGCTGACCAGAAATGATGGGAGGGACTCTTTATTTTGAAATTCAACCAATTAATATCAATACGAAATGCTAATCAAGATCAAGGACTCCATTATTTGTTAGAATTGAATGAATTCATCGTATAGATGGTTGATGGACATTGCTTTCACAATGCAAATAGTTGTTAAGAAGGACACAAAAGACAATTTCATGGTCATTGCATGAAAGATAGTGCTTCTAAGAAAAAGAGTAGACTAATTAGCATGAAGTGAATAGAAAGCTTCAATATTTACGAATTGACCCACATAACATTAATACAAAAAGCAATTCAAGATGACTGACTCCATTAGTTGATGGAAGTAAAACACATTTAGTGTTTTAATGATGTTTAGAGTTGTTTGTTTTAATTCATTTACTGGGTAGTTTAGGCATAAATGTGATTTTGCAGATCACTGTGTTAAAAAGCATGGTTGGAAACAACAAAGGTGCCATGCTGACTAGAAATGATGGGAGGGGACTCTTTATTTTGAAATTCAACCAATTAATATCATCAATAAGAAATGCTAATCAAGATCAAGGACTCCATTGTGTGTTGGAATTGAATGAATTCATTGTATAGATGGTTGATGGACATTGCTTTCACAATGCAAATAGTTGTTAAGAAGGACACAAAAGACAATTTCATGGTCATTGCATGAAAGATAGTGCTTCTAAGAAAAAGAGGAGACTAATTAGCATGAAGTGAATAGAAAGCTTCAATATTTACGAATTGACCCACATAACATTAATACAAAAAGCAATTCAAGATGATTGACTCCATTAGTTGATGGAAAAGTAAACACATTTAGTGTTTTAATGATGTTTTAGAGTTGTTTGTTTTAATTCATTTACTGGGTAGTTTAGGCATAAATGTGATTTTGCAGATCACTGTGTTAAAAAGCATGGTTGGAAACAACAAAGGTGCCATGCTGACTAGAAATGATGGGAGGGACTCTTTATTTTGAAATTCAACCAATTTAATATCAATAAGAAATGCTAATCAAGATCAAGGACTCCATTGTGTGTTGGAATTGAATGAATTCATTGTATAGATGGTTGATGGACATTGCTTTCACAATGCAAATAGTTGTTAAGAAGGACACAAAAGACAATTTCATGGTCATTGCATGAAAGATAGTGCTTCTAAGAAAAAGAGGAGACTAATTAGCATGAAGTGAATAGAAAGCTTCAATATTTACGAATTGACCCACATAACATTAATACAAAAAGCAATTCAAGATGATTGACTCCATTAGTTGATGGAAGTAAACACATTTAGTGTTTTAATGATGTTTAGAGTTGTTTGTTTTAATTCATTTACTGGGTAGTTTAGGCATAAATGTGATTTTGCATATCACTATGTTAAAAAGCATGGTTGGAAACAACAAAGGTGCCATGCTGACCAGAAATGATGGGAGGGACTCTTTATTTTGAAATTCAACCAATTAATATCAATAAGAAATGCTAATCAAGATCAAGGACTCCATTGTTTGTTGGAATTGAATGAATTCATTGTATAGATGGTTGATGGACATTGCTTTCACAATGCAAATAGTTGTTAAGAAGGACACAAAAGACAATTTCATGGCCATTGCATGAAAGATAGTGCTTCTAAGAAAAGGAGGAGACTAATTAGCATGAAGAGAATAGAAAGCTTCAATATTTACGAATTGACCCACATAACATTAATACAAAAAGCAATTCAAGATGACTGACTCCATTAGTTGATGGAAGTAAACACATTTAGTGTTTTAATGATGTTTAGAGTTGTTTGTTTTAATTCATTTACTGGGTAGTTTAGGCATAAATGTGATTTTGCAGATCACTGTGTTAAAAAGCATGGTTGGAAACAACAAAGGTGCCATGCTGACTAGAAATGATGGGAGGGACTCTTTATTTTGAAATTCAACCAATTAATATCAATAAGAAATGCTAATCAAGATCAAGGACTCCATTGTGTGTTGGAATTGAATGAATTCATTGTATAGATGGTTGATGGACATTGCTTTCACAATGCAAATAGTTGTTAAGAAGGACACAAAAGACAATTTCATGGTCATTGCATGAAAGATAGTGCTTCTAAGAAAAAGAGGAGACTAATTAGCATGAAGTGAATAGAAAGCTTCAATATTTACGAATTGACCCACATAACATTAATACAAAAAGCAATTCAAGATGACTGACTCCATTAGTTGATGGAAGTAAACACATTTAGTGTTTTAATGATGTTTAGAGTTGTTTGTTTTAATTCATTTACTGGGTAGTTTAGGCATAAATGTGATTTTGCAGATCACTGTGTGTTAAAAAGCATGGTTGGAAACAACAAAGGTGCCATGCTGACCAGAAATGATGGGAGGGACTCTTTATTTTGAAATTCAACCAATTAATATCAATAAGAAATGCTAATCAAGATCAAGGACTCCATTGTGTGTTGGAATTGAATGAATTCATTGTATAGATGGTTGATGGACATTGCTTTCACAATGCAAATAGTTGTTAAGAAGGACACAAAAGACAATTTCATGGTCATTGCATGAAAGATGGTGCTTCTAAGAAAAAGAGGAGACTAATTAGCATGAAGTGAATAGAAAAGCTTCAATATTTACGAATTGACCCACATAACATTAATAAAAAAGCAATTCAAGATGACTGACTCCATTAGTTGATGGAAGTAAACACATTTAGTGTTTTAATGATGTTTAGAGTTGTTTGTTTTAATTCATTTACTAGGTAGTTTAGGCATAAATGTGATTTTGCAGATCACTGTGTTAAAAAGCATGGTTGGAAACAACAAAGGTGCCATGCTGACCAGAAATGATGGGAGGGACTCTTTATTTTGAAATTCAACCAATTAATATCAGGAAGAAATGCTAATCAAGATCAAGGACTCCATTGTTGTGTTGGAATTAAAATGAATTGATTGTATAGATGGTTGATGGACATTGCTTTCACAATGCAAATAGTTGTTAAGAAGGACACAAAAGACAATTTCATGGTCATTGCATGAAAGATAGTGCTTCTAAGAAAAAGAGGAGCCTAATTAGCATGAAGTGAATAGAAAGCTTCAATATTTACGAATTGAACCACATAATATTAATACAAAAAGCAATTCAAGATGATTGACTCCATTAGTTGATGGAAGTAAACACATTTAGTGTTTTAATGATGTTTAGAGTTGTTTGTTTTAATTCATTTACTGGGTAGTTTAGGTATAAATGTGATTTTGATGATCACTGTGTATAAAAAAGCATGGTTGAAAAGAACAAAGGTGCCATGCTACCTAAAATGATGGGAGGGACTCTTTATTTTGAAATTCAACCAATTAATATCAATAACAAATGCTAATCCAGATCAAGGACTCCATTGTTTGTTGGAATTCAATGAATTCATTGTATAGATGGTTGACGGACATTGCTTTCACAATGCAAATAGTTGTTAACAAGGACACAAAAGACAATTTCATGGTGATTGCATGAAAGATGGTGCTTCTAAGAAAAAGAGGAGCCCAATTAGCATGAAGTGAAGAGAAATCCTCAATATTTACGAATTAAACAACATAACATTAGTAAAAAAAGCGATTCAAGTTGATTGACTCCATTAGTTGATGGAAGTAAACACATTTAGTGTTTTAATGATATTTAGACTCGTTTGTTTTAATTCATTTACTGGGTAGTAGTTTAGGCATAAATGTGATTTTGCATGATCATTATATTAAAAAGCATGGTTGGAAACAAAAAATGTGCCATGCTAAATAGGAATGATGGGAGGGACTCTTTATTTTGAAATTCAACCAATTAATATCAATAAGAAATGCTAATCAGGATCAAGGACTCCATTGTGTGTGGGAATTGAATGAATTCATTGTATAAATGGTTGATGGACATTGCTTTCACAATGCAAATAGTTGTTAAAAAGGACAGAAAAGACAATTTCATGGTCATTGCATGAAAGATAGTGCTTTTAAGAAAAAGAGGAGCCTAATTAGCATGAAGTGAATAGAAAGCTTCAATATTTACGAATTGAACCACATAATATTAATACAAAAAGCAATTCAAGATGATTGACTCTATTAGTCGATGGAAGTAAACACATTTAGTGTTTTAATGATGTTTAGATTTGTTTGTTTAAATTCATTTACTGGGTAGTTTAGGCATAAATGTGATTTTGATGATCAGTGTATAAAAAAGCATGGTTGAAAAGAACAAAGGTGCCATGCTAACTAGAAATGATGGGAGGGACTCTTTCTTTTGAAATTCAACCAATTAATATGAATAAGAAATGCTAATCAAGATCAAGGACTCCATTGTGTGTTGGAATTAAATGAATTCATTGTATAGATGGTTGATGGACATTGCTTTCACAATGCAAATAGTTGTTAAAAAGGATACAAAAGACAATTTCATGGTCATTGCATGAAAGATAGTGCTTTTAAGAAAAAGAGGAGCCTAATTAGCATGAAGTGAATAGAAAGCTTCGATATTTACGAATTGAACCACATAATATTAATACAAAAAGCAATTCAAGATGATTGACTCCATTAGTCGATGGAAGTAAACAAATTTTGTGTTTTAATGATGTTTAGACTTGTTTGTTTTAATTCATTTACTGGGTAATTTAGGCATAAATGTGATTTTGATGATCAGTGTATAAAAAAGCATGGTTGGAAAGAACAAAGGTGCCCTGCTAACTAGAAATGATGGGAGGGACTCTTTCTTTTGAAATTCAACCAACTAATATCAATAAGAAATGCTAATCAAGATCAAGGACTCCATTGTGTGTTGGAATTGAATGAATTCATTGTATAGATGGTTGATGGACATTGCTTTGACAATGCAAATAGTTGTTGAGAAGGAGACAAAAGACAATTTCATGGTCATTGCACGAAAGATAGTGCTTCTAAGAAAAAGAGGAGCCTAATTAGCATGAAGTGAATAGAAAGCTTCAATATTTACGTATTGACCCACATAACATTAATACAAAAAGCAATGCAAGGTGATTGATTCCATTAGTTGATGGAAGAAAACACATTTAGTGTTTTAATGATGTTTAGACTTGTTTGTTTTAATTCATTTACTGGTTGTTTCGGCATAAATGTGATTTTGATGATCAGGGTATAAAAAAGCATGGTTGGAAAGAACAAAGGTGCCATGCTAACTACAAATGATGGGAGGGACTCTTTATTTTGAAATTCAACCAATTAATATCAATAAGAAATGCTAATAAGATCAAGGACTCCATTGTGTGTTGGAATTAAATGAATTCATTGTATAGACGGTTGATGGACATTGCTTTCACAATGCAAATAGTTGTTAAGAAGCCCGCAAAAGATAATTTCATGGTCATTGCATGAAAGATAGTGCTTCTAAGAAAAAGAGGAGCCTAATTAGCATGATGTGAATAGAAAGCTTCAATATTTATGAATTGAACCACATAACATTAATACAAAAAGAAATTCAAGATGATTGATTACATTAGTTGATAGAAGTAAACAAATTTAGTGTTTTAATGATGTTTAGAATTGTTTGTTTTAATTCATTTACTGTGTAATTTCGGCATAAATGTGATTTTGATGATCAGTGTATAAAAAAGCATGGTTGGAAAGAACAAAGGTGCCGTGCTAACTAGAAATGATGGGAGGGAATCTTTCTTTTGAAATTCAACCAATTAATATCAATAAGAAATGCTAATCAAGATCAAGGACTCCATTGTGTGTTGGAATTGAATGAATTCATTGTATAGATGGTTGATGGACATTGCTTTCACAATGCAAATAGTTGTTAAAAAGGACACAAAAGACAATTTCATGGTCATTGCATGAAAGATAGTGCTTCTAAGAAAAAGAGGAGCCTAATTAGCATGAAGTGAATAGAAAGCTTCAATATTTACGTATTGACCCACATAACATTAATACAAAAAGCAGTTCAAGATGATTGACTCCATTAGTTGATGAATGTAAACACATTTAGTGTTTTGATGATGTTTAGACTTGTTTGTTTGAATTCATTTACTGGGTAGTTTTGACATAAATGTGATTTTGATGATCAGTTGTATAAAAAAGCATGATTGGAAAAAACAAAGGTGCCATGCTAACTAGAAATGATGGGAGGGACTCTTTCTTTTGAAATTGAACCAATTAATATCAATAAGAAATGCTAATCAAGATCAAGGACTCCATTGTGTGTTGGAATTGAATGAATTCATTGTATAGATGGTTGATGGACATTGCTTTCACAATGCAAATGGTTGTTAAGAAGGACACAAAAGACAATTTCATGGTCATTGCATGAAAGATGGTGCTTCTAATAAAAAGAGGAGCCTAATTAGCATGATATGAATAGAAAGCTTCAATATTTACGAATTGAACCACATAACATTAATACAAAAAGCAATTCAAGATGATTGATTACATTAGTTGATGGAAGTAAACACATTTAGTGTTTGAATGATGTTTAGAAATTCTTTGTTTTAATTCATTTACTGGGTAGTTTCGGCATAAGTGTGATTTTGATGATCAGTGTAGAAAAAAGCATGGTTGGAAAGAACAAAGGTGCCATGCTAACTACAAATGATGTGAGGGACTCTTTATTTTGAAATTCAACCAATTAATATCAATAAGAAATGCTAATCAAGATCAAGGACTCCATTGTGTGTTGGAATTGAATGAATTCATTGTATAGATGGTTGATGGACATTGCTTTCACAATGCAAATAGTTGTTAAAAATGACACAAAAGACAATTTCATGGTCATTGCATGAAAGATAGTGCTTCTAAGAAAAAGAGGAGCCTAATTAGCATGAAGTGAATAGAAAGCTTCAATATTTACGTATTGACCCACATAACATTAATACAAAAAAGCAATTCAAGATGATTGACTCCATTAGTTGATGGTTGTACACACATTTAATGTTTTGATGATGTTTAGACTTGTTTGTTTGAATTCATTTACAGGGTAGTTTCAACATAAATGTGATTTTGATGATCAGTGTATAAAAAAAGCATGGTTGCAAAGAACAAAGGTACCATGCTAACTAGAAATGATGGGAGGGACTCTTTCTTTTGAAATTCATCCAATTAATATCAATAAGAAATGCTAATCAAGATCAAGGACTCCATTGTGTGTTGGAATTGAATGAATTCATTGTATAGATGGTTGATGGACATTGCTTTCACAATGCAAATAGTTGTTAAGAATGAGACAAAAGACAATTTCATGGTCATTGCACGAAAGATAGTGCTTCTAAAGAAAACGAGGAGACTAATTGGCATGAAGTGAATAGAAAGCTTCAATATTTACGAATTGACCCACATAACATTAATACAAAAAGCAATTCAAGATGATTGACTCCATTAGTTGATGGAAGTAAACACATTTAATGTTTTAATGATGTTTAGACTTGTTTGTTTTAATTCATTTACTGGGTAGTTTCGGCATAAATTTCATTTTGATGATCAGTATATAAAAAAGCATGGTTGGAAAGAACAAAGGTGCGGTCCTAACTACAAATGATGGGAGGGACTCTTTGTTTTGAAATTCAACCAATTAATATCAATAAGAAATGCTAATCAAGATCAAGGACTTCATTGTGTGTTGGAATTGAATGAATTCATTGTATAGATGGTTGATGGACATTGCTTTCACAATGCAAATAGTTGTTAAAAAGGACACAAAAGACAATTTCATGGTCATTGCATGAAAGATAGTGCTTCTAAGAAAAAGAGGAGCCTAATTAGCATGAAGTGAATAGAAAGCTTCAATATTTACGTATTGACCCACATAACATTAATACAAAAAGCAGTTCAAGATGATTGACTCCATTAGTTGATGAATGTAAACACATTTAGTGTTTTGATGATGTTTAGACTTGTTTGTTTGAATTCATTTACTGGGTAGTTTTTGACATAAATGTGATTTTGATGATCAGTGTATAAAAAAGCATGATTGGAAAAAACAAAGGTGCCATGCTAACTAGAAATGATGGGAGGGACTCTTTCTTTTGAAATTGAACCAATTAATATCAATAAGAAATGCTAATCAAGATCGAGGACTCCATTGTGTGTTGGAATTGAATGAATTCATTGTATAGATGGTTGATGGACATTGCTTTCACAATGCAAATGGTTGTTAAGAAGGACACAAAAGACAATTTCATGGTCATTGCATGAAAGATGGTGCTTCTAATAAAAAGAGGGAGCCTAATTAGCATGATATGAATAGAAAGCTTCAATATTTACGAATTGAACCACATAACATTAATACAAAAAGCAATTCAAGAAGATGATTGATTACATTAGTTGATGGAAGTAAACACATTTAGTGTTTGAATGATGTTTAGAATTCTTTGTTTTAATTCATTTACTGGGTAGTTTCGGCATAAGTGTGATTTTGATGATCAGTGTAGAAAAAAGCATGGTTGGAAAGAACAAAGGTGCCATGCTAACTACAAATGATGTGAGGGACTCTTTATTTTGAAATTCAACCAATTAATATCAATAAGAAATGCTAATCAAGATCAAGGACTCCATTGTGTGTTGGAATTGAATGAATTCATTGTATAGATGGTTGATGGACATTGCTTTCACAATGCAAATAGTTGTTAAAAATGACACAAAAGACAATTTCATGGTCATTGCATGAAAGATAGTGCTTCTAAGAAAAAGAGGAGCCTAATTAGCATGAAGTGAATAGAAAGCTTCAATATTTACGTATTGACCCACATAACATTAATACAAAAAGCAATTCAAGATGATTGACTCCATTAGTTGATGGTTGTACACACATTTAATGTTTTGATGATGTTTAGACTTGTTTGTTTGAATTCATTTACAGGGTAGTTTCAACATAAATGTGATTTTGATGATCAGTGTATAAAAAAAGCATGGTTGCAAAGAACAAAGGTACCATGCTAACTAGAAATGATGGGAGGGACTCTTTCTTTTGAAATTCATCCAATTAATATCAATAAGAAATGCTAATCAAGATCAAGGACTCCATTGTGTGTTGGAATTGAATGAATTCATTGTATAGATGGTTGATGGACATTGCTTTCACAATGCAAAATAGTTGTTAAGAATGAGACAAAAGACAATTTCATGGTCATTGCACGAAAGATAGTGCTTCTAAGAAAACGAGGAGACTAATTGGCATGAAGTGAATAGAAAGCTTCAATATTTACGAATTGACCCACATAACATTAATACAAAAAGCAATTCAAGATGATTGACTCCATTAGTTGATGGAAGTAAACACATTTAATGTTTTAATGATGTTTAGACTTGTTTGTTTTAATTCATTTACTGGGTAGTTTCGGCATAAATTTCATTTTGATGATCAGTATATAAAAAAGCATGGTTGGAAAGAACAAAGGTGCGGTCCTAACTACAAATGATGGGAGGGACTCTTTGTTTTGAAATTCAACCAATTAATATCAATAAGAAATGCTAATCAAGATCAAGGACTTCATTGTGTGTTGGAATTGAATGAATTCATTGTATAGATGGTTGATGGACATTGCTTTCACAATGCAAATAGTTGTTTAAAAAGGACACAAAAGACAATTTCATGGTCATTGCATGAAAGATAGTGCTTCTAAGAAAAAGAGGAGCCTAATTAGCATGAAGTGAATAGAAAGCTTCAATATTTACGTATTGACCCACATAACATTAATACAAAAAGCAGTTCAAGATGATTGACTCCATTAGTTGATGAATGTAAACACATTTAGTGTTTTGATGATGTTTAGACTTGTTTGTTTGAATTCATTTACTGGGTAGTTTTGACATAAATGTGATTTTGATGATCAGTGTATAAAAAAGCATGATTGGAAAAAACAAAGGTGCCATGCTAACTAGAAATGATGGGAGGGACTCTTTCTTTTGAAATTGAACCAATTAATATCAATAAGAAATGCTAATCAAGATCGAGGACTCCATTGTGTGTTGGAATTGAATGAATTCATTGTATAGATGGTTGATGGACATTGCTTTCACAATGCAAATGGTTGTTAAGAAGGACACAAAAGACAATTTCATGGTCATTGCATGAAAGATGGTGCTTCTAATAAAAAGAGGAGCCTAATTAGCATGATATGAATAGAAAGCTTCAATATTTACGAATTGAACCACATAACATTAATACAAAAAGCAATTCAAGATGATTGATTACATTAGTTGATGGAAGTAAACACATTTAGTGTTTGAATGATGTTTAGAATTCTTTGTTTTAATTCATTTACTGGGTAGTTTCGGCATAAGTGTGATTTTGATGATCAGTGTAGAAAAAAGCATGGTTGGAAAGAACAAAGGTGCCATGCTAACTACAAATGATGTGAGGGACTCTTTATTTTGAAATTCAACCAATTAATATCAATAAGAAATGCTAATCAAGATCAAGGACTCCATTGTGTGTTGGAATTGAATGAATTCATTGTATAGATGGTTGATGGACATTGCTTTCACAATGCAAATAGTTGTTAAAAATGACACAAAAGACAATTTCATGGTCATTGCATGAAAGATAGTGCTTCTAAGAAAAAGAGGAGCCTAATTAGCATGAAGTGAATAGAAAGCTTCAATATTTACGTATTGACCCACATAACATTAATACAAAAAGCAATTCAAGATGATTGACTCCATTAGTTGATGGTTGTACACACATTTAATGTTTTGATGATGTTTAGACTTGTTTGTTTGAATTCATTTACAGGGTAGTTTCAACATAAATGTGATTTTGATGATCAGTGTATAAAAAAGCATGGTTGCAAAGAACAAAGGTACCATGCTAACTAGAAATGATGGGAGGGACTCTTTCTTTTGAAATTCATCCAATTAATATCAATAAGAAATGCTAATCAAGATCAAGGACTCCATTGTGTGTTGGAATTGAATGAATTCATTGTATAGATGGTTGATGGACATTGCTTTCACAATGCAAATAGTTGTTAAGAATGAGACAAAAGACAATTTCATGGTCATTGCACGAAAGATAGTGCTTCTAAGAAAACGAGGAGACTAATTGGCATGAAGTGAATAGAAAGCTTCAATATTTACGAATTGACCCACATAACATTAATACAAAAAGCAATTCAAGATGATTGACTCCATTAGTTGATGGAAGTAAACACATTTAATGTTTTAATGATGTTTAGACTTGTTTGTTTTAATTCATTTACTGGGTAGTTTCGGCATAAATTTCATTTTGATGATCAGTATATAAAAAAGCATGGTTGGAAAGAACAAAGGGTGCGGTCCTAACTACAAATGATGGGAGGGACTCTTTGTTTTGAAATTCAACCAATTAATATCAATAAGAAATGCTAATCAAGATCAAGGACTTCATTGTGTGTTGGAATTGAATGAATTCATTGTATAGATGGTTGATGGACATTGCTTTCACAATGCAAATAGTTGTTAAAAAGGACACAAAAGACAATTTCATGGTCATTGCATGAAAGATAGTGCTTCTAAGAAAAAGAGGAGCCTAATTAGCATGAAGTGAATAGAAAGCTTCAATATTTACGTATTGACCCACATAACATTAATACAAAAAGCAGTTCAAGATGATTGACTCCATTAGTTGATGAATGTAAACACATTTAGTGTTTTGATGATGTTTAGACTTGTTTGTTTGAATTCATTTACTGGGTAGTTTTGACATAAATGTGATTTTGATGATCAGTGTATAAAAAAGCATGATTGGAAAAAACAAAGGTGCCATGCTAACTAGAAATGATGGGAGGGACTCTTTCTTTTGAAATTGAACCAATTAATATCAATAAGAAATGCTAATCAAGATCGAGGACTCCATTGTGTGTTGGAATTGAATGAATTCATTGTATAGATGGTTGATGGACATTGCTTTCACAATGCAAATGGTTGTTAAGAAGGACACAAAAGACAATTTCATGGTCATTGCATGAAAGATGGTGCTTCTAATAAAAAGAGGAGCCTAATTAGCATGATATGAATAGAAAGCTTCAATATTTACGAATTGAACCACATAACATTAATACAAAAAGCAATTCAAGATGATTGATTACATTAGTTGATGGAAGTAAACACATTTAGTGTTTGAATGATGTTTAGAATTCTTTGTTTTAATTCATTTACTGGGTAGTTTCGGCATAAGTGTGATTTTGATGATCAGTGTAGAAAAAAGCATGGTTGGAAAGAACAAAGGTGCCATGCTAACTACAAATGATGTGAGGGACTCTTTATTTTGAAATTCAACCAATTAATATCAATAAGAAATGCTAATCAAGATCAAGGACTCCATTGTGTGTTGGAATTGAATGAATTCATTGTATAGATGGTTGATGGACATTGCTTTCACAATGCAAATAGTTGTTAAAAATGACACAAAAGACAATTTCATGGTCATTGCATGAAAGATAGTGCTTCTAAGAAAAAGAGGAGCCTAATTAGCATGAAGTGAATAGAAAGCTTCAATATTTACGTATTGACCCACATAACATTAATACAAAAAGCAATTCAAGATGATTGACTCCATTAGTTGATGGTTGTACACACATTTAATGTTTTGATGATGTTTAGACTTGTTTGTTTGAATTCATTTACAGGGTAGTTTCAACATAAATGTGATTTTGATGATCAGTGTATAAAAAAAGCATGGTTGCAAAGAACAAAGGTACCATGCTAACTAGAAATGATGGGAGGGACTCTTTCTTTTGAAATTCATCCAATTAATATCAATAAGAAATGCTAATCAAGATCAAGGACTCCATTGTGTGTTGGAATTGAATGAATTCATTGTATAGATGGTTGATGGACATTGCTTTCACAATGCAAATAGTTGTTAAGAATGAGACAAAAGACAATTTCATGGTCATTGCACGAAAGATAGTGCTTCTAAGAAAATGAGGAGACTAATTGGCATGAAGTGAATAGAAAGCTTCAATATTTACGAATTGACCCACATAACATTAATACAAAAAGCAATTCAAGATGATTGACTCCATTAGTTGATGGAAGTAAACACATTTAATGTTTTAATGATGTTTAGACTTGTTTGTTTTAATTCATTTACTGGGTAGTTTCGGCATAAATTTCATTTTGATGATCAGTATATAAAAAAGCATGGTTGGAAAGAACAAAGGTGCGGTCCTAACTACAAATGATGGGAGGGACTCTTTGTTTTGAAATTCAACCAATTAATATCAATAAGAAATGCTAATCAAGATCAAGGACTTCATTGTGTGTTGGAATTGAATGAATTCATTGTATAGATGGTTGATGGACATTGCTTTCACAATGCAAATAGTTGTTAAGAAGGACACAAAAGACAATTTCATGGTCATTGCATGAAAGATGGTGCTTCTAATAAAAAGAGGAGACTAATTAGCATGAATTGAATAGAAAGCTTCAATATTTACGAATTGACCCACATAACATTAATACAAAAAGCAATTCAAGATGATTGACTCCATTAGTTGATAAAAGTAAACTCATTTAGTGTATTAATGATGTTTAGACTTGTTTGTTTTAATTCATTTAGTGGGTAGTTTCGGCATAATTGTGATTTTGATGATCAGTGTATAAAAAAGCATGGTTGGAAAGAACAAAGGTGCCACACTACCTACAAATGATGGGAGGGACTCTTTATTTTGAAATTCAACCAATTAATATCAATAACAAATGCTAATCCAGATCAAGGACCCCATTGTTTGTTGGAATTCAATGAATTCATTGGATAGATAGTTGATGGACATTGCTTTCACAATGCAAATAGTTGTTAAGAAGGACACAAAAGACAATTTCATGGTCATTGCATGAAAGATTGTGCTTGTAAGAAAAAGAGGAGCCTAATTAGCATGAAGTGAATAGAATGCTTCAATATTTACGTATTGACCCACATAACATTAATACAAAAAGCAGTTCAAGATGATTGACTCCATTAGTTGATGAATGTAAACACATTTAGTGTTTCGATGATGTTTAGACTTGTTTGTTTGAATTCATTTACTGGGTAGTTTCGACATAAATGTGATTTTGATGATCAGTGTATAAAAAAGCATGGTTGGAAAGAACAAAGGTGCCATGCTAACTAGAAATGATGGGAGGGACTCTTTCTTTTGAAATTCAACCAATTAATATCAATAAGAAATGCTAATCAAGATCTAGGACTCCATTGTGTGTTGGAATTGAATGAATTCATCGTATAGATGGTTGATGGACATTGCGTTCACAATGCAAATGGTTGTTAAGAAGCACGCAAAAGACAATTTCATGGTCATTGCAATAAAGAGAGTGCTTCTAGGAAAACGAGGAGACTAATTGGCATGAGGTGAATAGAAAGCTTCAATATTTACGAATTGACAAACATAACATTAATACAAAAAGCAATTCAAGATGATTGACTGCATTAGTTGATGGAAGTAAACACATTTAGTGTTTTAATGATGTTTAGACTTGTTTGTTTTAATTCATTAACTGCGTAGTTTCGGTATACATGTGATTTTGACGATCAGTGTATAAAAAAGCATGGTTGGAAAGAACAAAGGTGCCATGCTAACTACAAATGATGGGAGGGACTCTTTATTTTGAAATTCAATCAATTAATATCAATAACAAATGCTAATCCAGATCAAGGACTCCATTGTTTGTTGGAATTGAATGAATTTATTGTATAGATGGTTGATGGACATTGCTTTCACAATGCAAATAGTTGTTAAGAAGGACACAAAAGTCAATTTCATGGTCATTGCATGAAAGATGGTGCTTCTAAGAAAAAGAGGAGCCTAATTAGCATGAAGTGAAGAGAAATCTTCAATATTTACGAATTAAACCACATAACATTAATACAAAAAGCAATTCAAGATGATTGACTCCATTAGTTGATGGATGTAAACACATTTAGTGTTTTAATGATGTTTAGACTTGTTTGTTTTAGTTCATTTACTAGGTAGTTTAGGCATAAATGTGATTTTGATGATCAGTGTATAAAAAAGCATGGTTGGAAAGAACAAAGGTGTCATGCTAACTAGAAATGATGGGAGGGACTCTTTCTTTTGAAATTCAACCAATTAATATCAATTAGAAATGCTAATCAAGATCAAGGACTCCATTGTGTGTTGGAATTGAATGAATTCATGGTATAGATGGTTGATGGACATTTCTTTCACAATGCAAATAGTTGCTAAGAAGCACACAAAAGGTAATTTCTTGGTCATTGCATGAAAGATAGTGGTTTTAAGAAAAAGAGGAGCCTAATTGGCATGAACTGAATAGAAAGCTTCAATATTTATGAATTGAACCACCTAACATTAATACAAAAAGCAATTCAACATGATTGACTGCATTAGTTGATGGAAGTAAACACATTTAGTGTTTTAATGATGTTTATACTTGTTTGTTTTAATTCATTTACTGGATAGTTTAGGCATAAATTTGATTTTGATGATCAGTGTATAAAAAAACATGGTTGGAAAGAACAAAGGTGCCATGCTAACTACAAATGATGGTTGATAGACATAGTTTTCACAATGAAAATAGTTGTTAAGAAGCACCCAAATGATAATCTCATGGTCATTGCATTAAAGACAGTGCTTCTGAGAAAATAAGGATCCTAATTTGCATGAAGTGAATAGAAAGCCTCAATAATTAGGAATTCAACCAATTAATATTAGAACGAAATAAAATTAAAGATGAATGACTCGATCAGTTGATGGAAATAAAAACTTTTAGTGTCTAAGTGGTGTTTGGACTTGTTTGTATTAATTAATTTATTAGGTAGTTTAGGCATAATAATGAATTTGATGATCACTGTGCCAAAAAGTTTGTTTGGAAACAACAGAGGAGCCCTACAACGTAGAAATGATGGGAGGGACTCTTTATTTTGAAATTCAACCAATTAATATCAATAAGAAATGCTAATCAAGATCAAGGACTCAATTGTTTTTTGGAATTGAATGAATTCATGGTCTAGATGGTTGATTGACATTGCTTTCACAATGTAAATAGTTGCTAAGAAGGACACAAAAGACAATTTCATGGGCATTGCATGAAAGATAGTGCTTCTAAGAAAAAGAGGAGCCTAATTAGCATGAAGTGAATAGAAAGCTTCAATATTTACGAATTGAACCACATAACATTAATACAAAAAGCAATTCAAGATGATTGACTCCATTAGTTGATGGAAGTAAACACATTTAGTGTTTTAATGATGTTTAGACTTGTTTGTTTTAATTCATTTACTGGGTAGTTTAGGCATAAATGTGATTTTGATGATCAATGTATAAAAAAGCATGGTTGGAAAGAACAAAGGTGCCATGCTAACTAGAAATGATGGGAGGGACTCTTTCATTTTAAATTCAACCAATTAATATCAATAAGAAATGCTAATCAAGATCAAGGACTCCATTGTGTGTTGGAATTGAATGAATTCATCGTATAGATGGTTGATGGACATTGCTTTCGCAATGCAAATGATTGTTAAGAAGCACGCAAAAGACAATTTCATGGTCATTGCACGGAAGATAGTGCTTCTAAGAAAAAGAGGAGCCTAATTAGCATGATGTGAATAGAAAGCTTCAATATTTACGAATTGAACCACATAACATTAATACAAAAAGCAATTCAAGATGATTGATTACATTAGTTGATGGAAGTAAACACATTTAGTGTTTGAATGATGTTTAGAATTCTTTGTTTTAATTCATTTACTGGGTAGTTTCGGCATAAATGTGATTTTGATGATCAGTGTATAAAAAAGCATGGTTGAAAAGAACAAAGGTGCCATGCTAACTACAAATGATGGGAGGGACTCTTTATTTTGAAATTGAACCAATTAATATCAATAAGAAATGCTAATCAAGATCAAGGACTCCATTGTGTGTTGGAATTGAATGAATTCATTGTATAGATGGTTGATGGACATTGCTTTCACAATGCAAATAGTTGTTAAAAAGGACACAAAAGACAATTTCATGGTCATTGCATGAAAGACAGTGCTTCTAAGAAAAAGAGGAGCCTAATTAGCATGAAGTGAATAGAAAGCTTTAATATTTACGTATTGACCCACATAACAATAATACAAAAAGCAATTCAAGATGATTGACTCCATTAGTTGATGAATGTAAACACATTTAGTGTTTTGATGATGTTTAGACTTGTTTGTTTGAATTCATTTACTGGGTAGTTTCGACATAAATGTGATTTTGATGATCAGTGTATAAAAAAGCATGGTTGGAAAGAACAAAGGTGCCATGCTAACTAGAAATGATGGGGGGGACTCTTTCTTTTGAAATTCAACCAATTAATATCAATAAGAACTGCTAATCAAGATAAAGGACTCCATTGTGTGTTGGAATTGAATGAATTCATGGTATAGATGCTTGATGGACATTGCTTTCACAATGCAAATGGTTGTTAAGAAGCACGCAAAAGACAATTTCGTGGTCATTGCATGAAAGATAGTGCTTCTAAGAAAAAGAGCAGCCTAATTAGCATGAAGTGAATATAAAGCTTCAATATTTACGAATTTAACCGCATAACATTAATACAAAAAGCAATTCAAGATGATTGATTACATTAGTTGATGGAAGTAAACACATTTAGTGTTTTAATGATGTTTAGAATTGTTTGTTTTAATTCATTTACTGGGTAGTTTTGGCATAAATGTGATTTTGATGATCAGTGTATAAAAAAGCATGGTTGGAAAGGACAAAGGTGCCATGCTAACTACAAATGATGGGAGGGACTCTTTATTTTGAAAATCAACCAATTAATATCAATAAGAAATGCTAATCAAGATCAAGGACTCCATTGTGTGTTCGAATTGAATGAATTCATTGTATAGATGGTTCATGGACATTGCTTTCACAATGCAAATAGTTGTTAAAAAGGACACAAAAGACAATTTCATGGTCATTGCATAAAAGATAGTGCTTTTAAGAAAAAGAGGAGCCTAATTAGCATGAAGTGAATAGAAAGCTTCAATATTTACGTATTGACCCACATAACATTAATACAAAAAGCAATTCAAGATGATTGACTCCATTAGTCGATGGTTGTAAACACATTTAGTGTTTTGATGATGTTTAGACTTGTTTGTTTGAATTCATTTACTGGGTAGTTTCGACATAAATGTGATTTTGACGATCAGTGTATAAAAAAGCATGGTTGGAAAGAACAAAGGTGCCATGCTAACTACAAATGATGGGAGGGACTCTTTATTTTGAAATTCAACCAATTAATATCAATAAGTAATGCTAATCAAGATCAAGGACTCCATTGTGTGTTGGAATTGAATGAATTCATGGTATAGATGGTTGATGGACATTGCTTTCACAATGCAAATAGTTGCTAAGAAGGTCACAAAAGATAATTTCTTGGTCATTGCATGAAAGATAGTGTTTTTAAGAAAAAGAGGAGCCTAGTTGGAAAAAACTGAATAGAAAGCTTCAATATTTATGAATTGAACCACCTAACATTAATACAAAAAGCAATTCAACATGATTGACTGCATTAGTTGATGGAGGTAAACACATTTAGCATTTTAATGATGTTTAGACTTGTTTGTTTTAATTCATTTACTGGGTAGTTTCGGCATAAATGTGATTTTGACGATTAGTGTATAAAAAAACATGGTTGGAAAGAACAAAGGTGCCATGCTAACTACAAATGATGGGAGGGACTCTTATTTCGAAATTCAACCAATTAATATCAATAAGAAATGCTAATCAAGATCAAGGACTCCATTGTGTGCTGGAATTGAATGAATTCATTGTATAGATGGTTGATGGACATTGCTTTCACAATGCAAATAGTTGTTAAGAAGGACACAAAAGACAATTTCATGGTCATTGCACGAAAGATAGTGCTTCTAAGAAAACGAGGAGACTAATTAGCATGAAGTGAATAGAAAGCTTCAATATTTACAAATTGACCCACATAACATTAATACAAAAAGCAATTCAAGATGATTGACTCCATTAGTTGATGGAAGTAAACACATTTAGTGTTTTAATGATGTTTAGACTTGTTTGTTTTAAATCATTTATTGGGTAGTTTCGGCATAAATGTGATTTTCACGATCAGTGTATAAAAAAGCATGGATGGAAAGAACAAAGGTGCCATGCTAACTACAAATGATGGGAGGGACTCTTTATTTTGAAATTCAACCAATTAATATCAATAACAAATGCTAATCTAGATCAATGACCCCATTGTTTGTTGGAATTGAATGAATTCATTGTATAGATGGTTGATGGACATTGCTTTCACAATGCAAATAGTTGTTAAGAAGGACACAAAAGACAATTTCATGGTCATTCCATGAAAGATGGTGCTTCTATGAAAAAGAGAAGCCTAATTAGCATGAAGTGAAGAGAAATCTTCAATATTTACGAATTAAACCACATAACATTAATACAAAAAACAATTCAAGATGATTGACTCCATTAGTTGATGGATGTAAACACATTTCGTGTTTTAATGATGTTTAGACTTGTTTGTTTTAATTCATTTACTGGGTAGTTTAGGCATAAATGTGATTTTGATGATCAGTGTATAAAAAAGCATGGTTGCAAAGAACAAAGGTGCCATGCTAACTAGAAATGATGGGAGGGACTCTTTCTTTTGAAATTCAACCAATTAATATCAATAAGAAATGCTAATCAAGATCAAGGACTCCATTGTGTGTTGGAATTGAATGAATTCATGGTATAGATGGTTGATGGACATTGCTTTCACAATGCAAATAGTTGCTAAGAAGGACACAAAAGATAATTTCCTGGTCATTGCATGAAAGATAGTGGTTTTAAGAAAAAGAGGAGCCTAATTGTCATGAATTGAATAGAAAGCTTCAATATTTATGAATTGAACCACCTAACATTAATACAAAAAGCAATTCAACATGATTGACTGCATTAGTTGATGGAAGTAAACACATTTAGTGTTTTAATGATGTTTAGACTTGTTTGTTTTAATTCATTTACTGGATAGTTTAGGCATAAATTTGATTTTGATGATCAGTGTATAAAAAAACATGGTTGGAAAGAACAAAGGTGCCATGCTAACTACAAATGATGGTTGATAGACATTGTTTTCACAATGAAAATAGTTGTTAAGAAGGACCCAAATGACAATCTCATTGTCATTGCATTAAAGACAGTGCTTCTGAGAAAATGAGGATCCTAATTTGCATGAAGTGAATAGAAAGCCTCAATAATTAGGAATTCAACCTATCAATATTAGAACGAAATAAAATTAAAGATGAATGACTCGATCAGTTGATGGAAATAAAAACTTTTAGTGTCTAAATGGTGTTTGGACTTGTTTGTTTTAATTAATTTATTAGGTAGTTTAGGCATAATAATGAATTTGATGATCACTGTGCCAAAAAGTTTGTTTGGAACCAAAAGAGGAGCCCTACAACTTAGAAATGATGGGAGGGACTCTTTATTTTGAAATTCAGCCAATTAATATCAATAAGAAATGCTAATCAAGATCAAGGACTCAATTGTTTTTTGGAATTGAATGAATTCATGGTCTAGATGGTTGATTGACATTGCTTTCACAATGTAAATAGTTGTTAAGAAGGACACAAAAGACAATTTCATAGGCATTGCATGAAAGATAGTGCTTCTAAGAAAAAGAGGAGCCTAATTAGCATGAAGTGAATAGAAAGCTTCAATATTTACGAATTGAACCACATAACATTAATACAAAAAGCAATTCAAGATGATTGACTCCATTAGTTGATGGAAGTAAACACATTTAGTGTTTTAATGATGTTTAGACTTGTTTGTTTTAATTCATTTACTGGGTAGTTTAGGCATAAATGTGATTTTGATGATCAGTGTATAAAAAAGCATGGTTGGAAAGAATAAAGGTGTCATGCTAAGTACAAATGATGGTTGATAGAAGAAGCTTCCCTGGTAAATAAGCTTCGATTTTAATTTTGTTGTTTTGGTTCTCGGGGGGTGGGGGCTCGGATTTGGGGTCCAGGGTTAGGGTTCTGTATTTTTCCTTTATTATTGTTATTATTTGGGGTACACCAATTTTTATTTTCTTTTTCTTTTGTGTGCCTCTTTTTCGCTCTTTCTCCGTGTATATGTGTGCCTTATTCAGATTTGATTTTCCAGATTTCAACTTGTTTTCCCACTTTATGCCCGCTTTCTCTCTCTTCCCTCCGATGACCAAATCCATTCGCGGAAGATTTGGACAGCACATTTTCTGGAGGGAGGAAATGAATGAGTTGGTTCGGTGCTGGTTTTTACTGGAAGAGAGGAAAATAAGTGAGTTGGATTTCTGGTACTGCTTGTTTTTGCTGGGAGGGAAGATGAGTCAGGTCTCCCGGTTATTTTGTAAATTTTAATTGATAAATAAATAAATTATGTATATAAATAAAAAAATTTAATACGCCTCATGTTGTTCCCACATCCCTAACACTCACGCATTCTCTCTCAAAAGCACAGCCTGCCATACCCGGGAGACCCAAGCGCCGTCTGCTCAGAAAAACAATACCGACGACTTATATTAGCAAAAACCACCAGTAAAAGCACCCTTTTCAACAAAACTCACAAGTAAAAACAAGCACTTAGCCAACTCGACCCAACTCACTTTTTAGCAAAAACCACCCACCCAACTTGACCCAACTCACTTATATTCCTCCTCTAGCAAAAACCAGCTCTTAAGAAAAGAGCAACAGCTGATTTTTTCATGGGAGGATCGATGACTCTCAGACAGTAGTAGTGTGATTTTTGGAGCTCGAAACCAGTGACAGTACGGTATGGGTTTAGTAAAAATATATGTTTCTTCATCTTTTACGTTGAAAATTTTGGGTTTTATGTACTGTTGTGAAAATAGTTGTTATTGTTCTATGAGTAAGATGCTGCTCTTTCATTTTTTTTTATATATTTAACAGCATAATATATGTTTTGCAATTTGTTTTCAGAAACTTGCACATACTTTACACTAGTCTCTTCCATTGAAGCTCGTTGTAGGATTCAAGAAGAGATAGTTGCACCTAATGAACGACTTGGCAATCACCGTCTCTCGGTTCAGCACTCCATTGAATTATGTCCATATGTTGTGCAAGAGAGTGGATTTGTTGAGACCCCTTGCACCAACAATTGGTAAAAGCAATACAACATAATGAAGGCCTGGTCCTTGAAGAAAATTTGGCGTACGCGGAGAAGTACTAGGATTACATACAGTTAATGTAGCACTCATTTTTTCAATATAATTTTGTAATTTTTTTCTCAATTTACTAGTTTTTTTTTTTGTTATTGTGTCAAGTAACTTATATTTTTTTTTGTCTTCATATAGGATTGGCCAAAATTTGGCAAGATTTATAATTATGAGATTATTACCGAGAGGGTTATTCAGCACATTCAGCAACGACCTGTTGTTGGCTACTACAAGTGCAAAAGGCAAGGTAGTGATGGCAGTAGGATGATCGGTAAGACACAAGGCAAACTAAAACATGATAGAGATGGTAGTCCACTCTGGCATTTTGTGATGTTCATTGGTCATGGGTGAGAATGGCCAACATGTAAACCATATGCAAAGTTTTAGAATAGGTATGACACTAAACATGGAAGGGATGGGACAGGAACTATAATGTTCGATGCTTTGTGAATATTTTTGTTCCCCTCTTATCTAAATAAGGTTGCTCCCATTTTTGTTTTTGTTTTGTTGCAATTTTTTTTTTTTTGACAATCTTTGGAATCAAATGATTTCAACTACTACACTGTAAAACCGCCTAATTTTCTGTAATTTGTTGTGTGGTTTTGCAGGTGATTGTATATTTTGTGGCCTAGGCTCTTGCAAGAGTGAATTAAGAATTTGGCATCCGTTTGGTGGATAACAGGGTTGTCTTCCTGCTAACAATGCTAGTGCAAGGGGCAATTGATGGATGGTAACTCCGTTTCATATAATATTGAACAATTTTTAACATTTAAGTCGTTTATTGCACAAGGGCAATGTTATGGTCATTTGCTTTTCTCTTGATTTGTGCTCAAGGTTGTCACTTGCATGTATATATAATATCTGAAGCAAGTTGGCTTCCCAAGTTCTTTTGTTTGTAAGACCTTCCACCGCCCCCTGGGTCAGTTGGTCTCTTGGACTCTGGACAATGTTGATGGATGTATAGGCTATATCTTCTAACTAATGGTAGTGCCTACTTTGATTTGTAGACTTGGCGAGATTTGGTCTGTTGAAGACATGAGTGATTAATATGATAACTCTAAGCAAAAATGCAAATGAATAAAATTCATAATCTTATCCAAAAAGGGGCCATCAAGAAACAAAAAAAATCTCTTTTTAAAATTTTTTTCTTTATTACTTTATTAAGGCAGATTCAAGGGCTGTGCAATTGGGTGGGTATATATATTTTAGTTGGGCCACCTATGACTTCCATTGGACCTGACCTAAGTTGATCAAATCGTAAGATGATTGGGTTGGGCATGAAGTATTGTTAAAATGACAAAAGATCCTCTCTTGGGCGCGAAGCCCTTGCCACCTGTAGTAGCAGATTTCTGAGTTGTTTTGATTCAAAATAATATTCAATAATGTTTGATAATGTGTTTACATAAAGTGCAGAGAAAATTTTCCACTAGGCTAAACTTATCCCGCCAAAATATGGTAGAATAATTATTAGTTCATTATGTATTCTTATATGACATTAATTATTAAGGTTAAACATTTCTAGTAGATATTTACATTTATTTTAAATATATATTAGTATTTTTAATATATACCAAAAAATAAATAATAGTTTTAAATAAGTAGTATGCTTATTTTTTTTTTCTTATTTATTTTTTTCTCTTTTTCTTCTCCTTCATTTTCTTCCTTGCTAGTACTTTTTGATTTCATACAAATTTAAAGGTTAATTTTAAGAAAATCTTAAAATATGTAGTGTCTTGCAATAACAAGCCATCAGACATAAAAGTGACAAAAAGTATATTTTCCATACACACCATATATAGAGGTTTTAAATGCAAAACTTTTCATATTATACTTCTAAAAGATGAAACAATTTAAAAATATTTTAACAAATCTCATTTAGAATAACAATTAATATTTTGAAAAAAAAAAAGGCAATTGAAAGTTCAAAGTTAGATTTTCTAATAAAATAATTATGATTGATAATAGTAGTGCTAAGTTTGCACATTCCCTAGTGCTTTTTTTATAAATGATGAAAGCTACGATTGTGTTTAAGAGAGAGGAAAATGTAGATGGAAGAGGGAACGTTCTTTAATAATGTTTGATAATAGTTCCTATTTTTTTCTAACAAAATGCACCAAAATATTTTCTTTTTTTAATTCAATTTATAAATAAATAAATTCCATATATAAATAAAAAATTTAATACGCCTCATGTTGTTCCCACATCCCTAACACTCACCGAAATAGATGTTTCTTCATTTTTTATGTTGAAAAATTTGAGTTATACTTACTATTGTGAAAATAGTTGTTACTGTTCTATGAGTAAGATGCTACTTTTTATTTTTTTAATATATATTTAATAGCATAATATATGCTTTGAATTTTTTTTTCAAAATCATGCACATACTTTGCACTAGTCTCTTCCATTGAAGCTCGTTGTAGAATTCAAGAAGAGATAGTTGCACCTAATGAACGACTTGGCAATCACCGTCTCTCGGTTCAGCACTCCATTGAATTATGTCCATATGTTGTGCAAGAGAGTGGATTTGTTGAGACCCCCTGCACCAACAATTGGTAAAAGCAATACAACACAATGAAGGCCTGGTCCTTGAAGAAAATTTGGCATATGCGGGAGAAGTCTAAGGCTTACATACAGTTAATGTGGTACACATTTTTTCAATATAATTTTGTAATTTTTTTCTCAATTTACTAGTTTTTTTTGTTATTATTGTGTCAAGTAACTTATATTTTTTTGTCTTCATATAGGATTGGCCAAAATTTGGCAAGATTGATGATTATGAGATTATTTCTGAGAGGGTAATTGAGCACATTGAGCAATGACCTGTTGTTGGGTACTACAAGTTGCGCAAAAAGCAAGGCAGTGATGGCAGCAGGATGATCATATGCAAATTTGGTCATACGAAAACTAAAACATGATAGAAATTGTAGTCAACTCTCGCATTTTGTGATGTCCATTGGTCATGGATGAGAATGGCCAACTGGTAAACCATATGCAAATTTTCAGAACAGCTATGGCACTAAACGTGGATGGGATGGAACATCAACTATAATGTTCGATGCTTTGTGAATATTTTTGTTCCTCTCTTATCTAAATAAGGTTGCTCCCATTTTTGTTTTTGTTTTGTTGCAATTTATTATTTTTTTTTCACAATCTTTGGAATCAAATGATTTCAACTACTACACTGTAAAACCGCCTAATTTTCTATAATTTGTTGTGTGGTTTTTGTAGGTAATTGTATATTTTGTGGCCCTGGCTCTTGCAAGAGTGAATTAGGAATTTGGCATCCGTTTGGTGGATATCAGGGTTGTCTTCCTGCTAACAATGCTAGTGCAAGGGGCAATTGATGGATGGTAATTGTGTTTCATATAATATTGAACAATTTTTAACATTTATGTCATTTATTGCACAAGGGCAATGTTATGGTCATTTGCATTTCTCTTGATTTGTGCTCAAGGTTGTCGCTTGCATGTATATATAATATCTAAAGCAAGTTGGCCTCCCAAGTTCTTTTCTTTGTAAGACCTTCCACTGCCCTTTGGGTTAGCTGGTCTCTTGGACTCTAGACAATGTTGATGGATGTATGGGCTATATCTTCTAACTAATGGTAGTGCCTACTTCGATTCGTTGACTTGGCAAGATTTGGTCTGTTGAAGACATGAGTGATTAATATGATAACTCTGAGCAAAAATGCAAATGAATAAAATTCATAATCATATCCAAAGAGAGGATCTTTCATCATTTTAACAATACTTCATGCCTAGCCCAATCATCTTACGATTGGATCAACTGAGGTCGGTCCAATGGAAGTCAAAGATGCCCCAACTAAAATATATATACCCACCTAATTGCACAGCCCTCGAAGTCGCCTTAATAATGTAATAAAGAAAAAAAATTTAAAAAGACATTTTTTTTTGTTTCCTGATAGCCCCTCTTTGGATAAGATTATGAATTTTATTCATTTGTATTTTTGCATAGAGTTATCATATTAAACACTCACGTCTTCAACAGACCAAATCTCGCCAAGTCAACGAATCAAAGTAGGCACTACCATTAGTTAAAAGATATAGCCCATACATCCATCAACATTGTCCAGAGTCCAATGGTGATTTTTATGCGTGGTCTGCATTTTACCGTTACATCTATATTTTGTGTATTTCTATAATTTTCAACAAATTTTAAGTGTGACTAATTTTTGTGCCAAAATTTTCTTGTCATTGATGAATAATGGGCAGTCTTCTCAACATTTTCGGTTATGTACTGCGAAAGGGCTATCCAATGGTGATTTGATTCCCGTGGATCTGTGAAGCAAGTTAGCTTTGTGAAACCTTCCAGCTATTACTTGCTATATGTCACAAACATCAATTTACGATGACATTATTTAGTTATTTTTGCATTAACGTTGTACATTCCCTAGTGTTTTTATAAATGATGAAAGCTACGATTGTGTTTAAGAGAGAGGAAAATTTGGATGGAAGAGGGAACGTTATTTAACAATGTTTGATAATTGTTCCTATTGTTTTCTAACAAAATGCACCGAAATATTTTCTTTTTTTAATTCAATTTATAAATAAATAAATTCTGTATATAAATAAAAAATTTAATACGCCTCATGTTGATCCCACATCCCTAACACTCACGCTTTCTCTCTCAAGAAGTGCAGCCTGCCTTACCAGGGAGACCCAAGCGCCGTCTGCTCTGGAAAAAACCAATACTGACCACTTTTATTAGCAAAAACCACCAGTAAAACCACCCTTTTCAGCAGAAATCCCAAGTAAAAACCAGCACCCACCATCCTTCCTGCAAAAACCACTTAGCCAACTCGACCCAACTCACTTTTCAGCAAAAACCACCCACCCAACTGGACCCAACTCACTCATATTCCTTACTCTAGCAAAAACCAACAACATGCCCTTAAGAGAGCAGCAGCTCATTTTTTCATGGGAGGATCAACGACTCTTAGATTGTAGTAGCGTGATTTTTAACGCTCAGAACCAGCGATCTTCATTTTGTACGTTGAAAAATTTGGGTTATACGTACTGTTGTGAAAATAGTTGTTACTGTTCTAAAAGCAGAACCTTCCCCGGTAAATAAGCTTCGATTTTAATTTTGTTGTTTTGGTTCTCGGGGAGTGGGGGCTCGGATTTGGCTTCCAGCGTTAGGGTTCTGTAATTTTCCTTTATTATTCTTATTATTTGGGGTGCATCAATTTTTATTTTCTTTTTCTTTTGTGTGCCTCTTTTTCGCCCTTTCTCTGTGCATGTGTGTGCCTTCTTCAGATTTGATTTTCCAGCTTTCAACTTGTTTTCCCACTTTATTCCCCCTTCCTCTCTCTGCCCGATGACCAAATCCATTTGCAGAAGATTTGGACTGCACATTTTTTGGAGGGAGGAAATGAGTGAGTTGGGTCGGTACTGGTTTTTGCTAGAAGGGAGGAAATGAATGAGTTGGTTTGGTGCTGGTTTTTACTGGAAGAGAGGAAAATAAGTGAGTTGGATTTTCGGCCTTTCAGCAGAAGGTACTGTACTGCTTGTTTTTGCTGGGAGGGAAGATGAGTTGGGTCTCCCAGCTATTTTGTACTTTTTGATAGAGAAAAAGTTCCCACATCCTTAACTGTTTAGTCGCTTTCTATCTTGACTGATAGTTAGGGATATTGGAACTTTCTCTCTTTCTAGAAGTACAGCACCGGTACTCTGTGGCTTAAGAATTGGGAGACCGACCTCATTTTCCCTCTACTCAGAGCCGGGAGACCTAACTCACTTATCATCCACATTTCCAGTAATAACCAGTACCAACCAACTGACTCATTTTGCTCGCTCAAGAAAAACTAGTACCCATTTTGCTCCCTCCGGAAAAACTAAGAAGAGGGCACTAGCATGATTTTTTAAGCTCCAAACCAGCGACAGTACGATATGAGTTTAGGAAAAATAGATGTTGTTTCTTCATTTTTTACGTTGAAAAATTTGGATTTGGACTATGTATTGTTGTGAAAATAGTTGTTATTGTATTATAACAAATTTTTTGCTACTTTTTATGAGTAAGATGCTACTTTTTCATTTTTTTTATATTTAACAGCATAATATATGCTTTGCAATTTTCTTTAAGAAATTTGCGCATACTTTGCAGTAGTCTCTTCCATTGAAGCTTGTTGTAGGATTCAAGAAGAGACAGTCGCAACTAATAAAGGACTTGGCAATCGTCGTCTCTCGGTTCAACACTCCATTGAATTATGTCCATATGTTGTGCAACAAGAGAGTGGATTTGTTGAGACCCTCCTCACGAACAATTGGTAAAAACAATGCAACATAATGAAGGTCTGATTCTTGAAGAAAATTTGGCATACGTCGGAGACGTCCAAGGTTTACATATAGTTAATGTGGTATGAATTTTGTTAATATAATTTTGTAATTGTTTTCTCAATTTACTAGTTTTTCTTTATTATTATTATTTTTATATTGTGTCAAATAACTTAATATTTTTTATCTTCATATAAAGAATTGGCCAAAATTTGGTAGATTGATAATTATGAGATTATTCACCCTGATGATACCGAGAGTGTAACTAAGCACACTGAGCAAGGACCTGTTGTTGGCTATTACAAGTTGCGCACAAATCAACACAGCGATTGCAGCAGGATGATTCCTAAGACACAAGGCAAAATGGAAAAACTTAAGAGATGGTACTCAACTCCCATATTCTATGATGTTAATTGGTCATGGGCGATAATGGCCAACTGGTAAACATATGTAAATCAGAACAGCTATGGCACTGACGGTGGATGAGATGGGACAGGAGCTATAATGTTCGATACTTTGTAGAATATTTTTGTTCTCTCTTAGCTAAATAAGGTAGTTAGCATTTTTGTTTTTGTTGTTTTGCAATTGAACTCTTTTTTTAGTACAATTTTTGGAATCAAATTTATTTTAACTGCTACACTATAAAACTGTCTAATCTTCTATAATTTGTTGAGTAATTTTGCAGGTGATTGTACATTTTGTGTCCTTCACTCATGCAAGAGTGAATTACGAATTAGGCATCCGGTTGCTGGATGTCAGGGTTGTTAGTCAAGATAGAAACCGACTAAACAGTTAAGGACGTGGGAACTTTTTCCCTTTCAAGAAGTACAAAATAGCTGGGAGACCCAACTCATCTTCCCTCCCAGCAAAAACAAGCAGTACAGTACCTTCTGCTGAAAGGTTGGAAATCCAACTCACTTATTCTCCTCACTTCCAGTAAGAACCAGCACCGAGCCAACTCATTCATTTCCTCCCTTCCAGCAAAACTAGTTCCGACCCAACTCACTCATTTTCCTCCCTCCAGAAAATGTGCAATCCAAATCTTCCGTGAATGGATTTGGTCATCGGAGGGCAGAGAGAGAAAGGGGGCATAAAGTGGGAAAACAAGTTGAAATATGGATCAAATCTGAATAAGGCATACACATACACGGAGAAAGAGCAAAAAAGAGGCACACAAAAGAAAACTAAAATAAAAATTGATGCACCCCAAATAATAAGAATAATAAAGGAAACATACAGAACCCTAACCCTGGACCCCAAATCCGAGCCCCCACCCCCGAGAACCAAAACAACAAAATTAAAATCGAAGCTTATTTACCAGGGAAGCTTTTTATCAATCTTGCCAAATTTCAGCCAATCCTATATGAAGAAAAAAAAATATAAGTTACTTGACACAATAACAAAAAAAAAACTAGTAAATTGAGAAAAAATTACAAAATTATATTGAAAAAATGCGTACCACATTAACTGTATGTAAGCCTTGGACTTCTCTTGCGTATGCTAAATTTTCTTCAAGGACTAGGCCTTCATTATGTTGTATTGCTTTTGCCAATTGTTGGTGCAGGGGGTCTCAACAAATCCACTCTCTTGCACAACATATGGACATAATTCAATGAAGTGCTTAACCAAGAGACGGTGATTGCCAAGTCGTTCATTAGGTGCAACTGTCTCTTCTTGAATCCTACAACGAGCTTCAATGGAAGAGACTAGTGCAAAGTATACGCAAGTTTCTGAAAAAAAAATTGCAAAACATATATTATGCTGTTAAATATAAAAAAAAATGAAAGAGCAGCATCTTACTCATAGAACAGTACAACTATTTTCACAACAGTACGTAAAACTTAAATTTTTCAACGTAAAAAAAGAAGAAACATCTATTTTTGCTAAACTCATACCGTATTGTCACTGGTTTCGAACTTCAAAAATCACGCTACTATCGTCGTCGATCCTCCCATGAAAAAATCAGCTGTTGCTCTCTTGAGGGCATGTTGTTGGTTTTTGCTAGAGGGAGGAATATAAGTGAGTTGGGTGGGTGGTTTTTGCTGAAAAGTGAGTTGGGTGGGTGGTTTTTGCTGAAAAGTGAGTTGAGTGGAGTTGGCTAAGTGGTTTTTGCAGGAAGGATGGTGGGTGCTGGTTTTTACTTGTGAGTTTTGCTGAAAAGGTTGGTTTTACTGGTGGTTTTTGCTAATAAAAGTGGTCGGAATTGGTTTTTTCTTGAGCAGACGGTGCTTGGGTCTCCTAGGTAAGGCAGGCTGTGCTTCTTGAGAGAGAGAAAGCGTGAGTGTTAGGGATGTGGGAACAACATGAGGCGTATTAAATTTTTTATTTATATACAAAATTTATTTATTTATCAATTAAATTAAAAAAAAAAAATATTTTTGTGCATTTTGTTAGAAAAAAATAAGAACAATTATCAAACATTATTAAAGAACATTCCCTTTTCCATCTACATTTTCCTCTCTTAAACACAATCGTAGCTTTCATCATTTATAAAAACACTAGGGAATGTACAACGTTAATGCAAAAATAACTAAATCATGTCATCGTAAATTGATGTTTGTGACATATAACGAGTAATTGCAGGAAGGTTTCACAAAGCTAACTTGCTTCACAGATCCACGGGAATCAAATCACCATTGGATATCCCATTTGCCGTACATAACTGAAAATGTTGAGAAGACTGCCCATTATTCATCAACGACAAGAAAATTTTGGCACAAAAATTAGTCACAGTTAAAAATTTGTTGAAAATTTTAGAAATACACAAAACATAGATGCAACGGAAAAATGTAGACCATGCATATAAGTGCCAACCTTTGGAGGGTGACTTTGAATAATCCCACCTCACAAAAGTACAATGATGCAACCAATTTTTAATTTTTTAGATAAAAAATCCTTAAATTTTTTAAAACAATTTGGACAGGAAAATTACTTTTCGGAACAAATTTTATAGACCTGTGCCACGCAATTGAAGTATGTCAGACATTCATCTTCGGCTAGCCTACAATGACTGCAAGCATCTCCATCTTGAGCGTAATATTACTGCGTTCGAAGAGGCTACAGGCTCTGGAGCTTCATCACGGTGATATTTTTATGCTAATTGATTCAATTGCCCAAAGGAAAAGTTTTTTACCAATGCTGACCTTTCTTAGCTTCGGCTCTATGTTTGTTGAAAAACAAAAACATCTTACTCCAGACAAATTTCAGTCAATTTACAATAATTAACAAAATAAATCACAATTTATCTGTTTTATTCAAATATTTCGGTGTGATACGCGAAATCATAATTAAATAAATAAATAACATTATTTGCAAAACAACTAGTTTACTTCTTAATGCATCCATAAGCCCTAAATAATTACTACCTATTATTGCCATTTAATAATGAAGAAAGTCGTTCGTCTACTGAAAGCCATATGTGTAACTCTTCATCAAGTGTTTAATAGGTGCAAACATATTTTTTAAAGCATGTACAATTGTGGGAGTAATCCTACCAAATTTTAAGCAAGTGTAGAGTTTCCATAAGAACAAGACATCGTGTGACTAATAACGTATCCGTGCACATATGTATATATATTATATAGACACAGAGAGACAAACAAACACCATTATAGGTAGAAACAACATAGAGTTCATGACGAAGGGAGAAAGAGCCACCCCGACCTCTTGTTTGTGGGTTCCCTCTCTCCCTCCTGAATTGTGGAATTTATTAAGTTTTGACGTCAACCAGAAGGTTGAAACTTTAAAAAGGGATATGAGTAGCAATTGCCACAAGGAAAATTGACAATGTTTGGATGAACCTATATGAGGTCCAGAATGAAGTTTATTTGCAAAGCATGCATAGGGTTGTTCAAATCCTGAATAAAAAATTTTCATCGGAAATATTAAAATATTTGGGGAGGGGGTCCAGTCATCCGAAGAATTATGCGTAGAGACCAGTCAATTGATCACAATTTTACATTTGCCCAGTCACCATGGGAGAAGATTAGAAACCCATCTTTCCACTCACACGGTTACCCATGCTATGGTTGAACGAACATTTATTCCTTAAAGACAAAAGAATAAAGTAAGAAAAGGGTTTTTGTCCAGCAACACGTC
>JBAPLH010000097.1:77500-112500 GCA_037897445.1 Ceriops zippeliana
TTTTTTTTTTTTTTTTTTTTTTTTTTTTTTTTTTTTTTTTTTTTTTTTTTTTTTTTTTTTTTTTTTTTTTTTTTTTTTTTTTTTTTTTTTTTTTTTTTTTTTTTTTTTTTTTTTTTTTTTTTTTTTTTTTTTTTTTTTTTTTTTTTTTTTTTTTTTTTTTTTTTTTTTTTTTTTTTTTTTTTTTTTTTTTTTTTTTTTTTTTTTTTTTTTTTTTTTTTTTTTTTTTTTTTTTTTTTTTTTTTTTTTTTTTTTTTTTTTTTTTTTTTTTTTTTTTTTTTTTTTTTTTTTTTTTTTTTTTTTTTTTTTTTTTTTTTTTTTTTTTTTTTTTTTTTTTTTTTTTTTTTTTTTTTTTTTTTTTTTTTTTTTTTTTTTTTTTTTTTTTTTTTTTTTTTTTTTTTTTTTTTTTTTTTTTTTTTTTTTTTTTTTTTTTTTTTTTTTTTTTTTTTTTTTTTTTTTTTTTTTTTTTTTTTTTTTTTTTTTTTTTTTTTTTTTTTTTTTTTTTTTTTTTTTTTTTTTTTTTTTTTTTTTTTTTTTTTTTTTTTTTTTTTTTTTTTTTTTTTTTTTTTTTTTTTTTTTTTTTTTTTTTTTTTTTTTTTTTTTTTTTTTTTTTTTTTTTTTTTTTTTTTTTTTTTTTTTTTTTTTTTTTTTTTTTTTTTTTTTTTTTTTTTTTTTTTTTTTTTTTTTTTTTTTTTTTTTTTTTTTTTTTTTTTTTTTTTTTTTTTTTTTTTTTTTTTTTTTTTTTTTTTTTTTTTTTTTTTTTTTTTTTTTTTTTTTTTTTTTTTTTTTTTTTTTTTTTTTTTTTTTTTTTTTTTTTTTTTTTTTTTTTTTTTTTTTTTTTTTTTTTTTTTTTTTTTTTTTTTTTTTTTTTTTTTTTTTTTTTTTTTTTTTTTTTTTTTTTTTTTTTTTTTTTTTTTTTTTTTTTTTTTTTTTTTTTTTTTTTTTTTTTTTTTTTTTTTTTTTTTTTTTTTTTTTTTTTTTTTTTTTTTTTTTTTTTTTTTTTTTTTTTTTTTTTTTTTTTTTTTTTTTTTTTTTTTTTTTTTTTTTTTTTTTTTTTTTTTTTTTTTTTTTTTTTTTTTTTTTTTTTTTTTTTTTTTTTTTTTTTTTTTTTTTTTTTTTTTTTTTTTTTTTTTTTTTTTTTTTTTTTTTTTTTTTTTTTTTTTTTTTTTTTTTTTTTTTTTTTTTTTTTTTTTTTTTTTTTTTTTTTTTTTTTTTTTTTTTTTTTTTTTTTTTTTTTTTTTTTTTTTTTTTTTTTTTTTTTTTTTTTTTTTTTTTTTTTTTTTTTTTTTTTTTTTTTTTTTTTTTTTTTTTTTTTTTTTTTTTTTTTTTTTTTTTTTTTTTTTTTTTTTTTTTTTTTTTTTTTTTTTTTTTTTTTTTTTTTTTTTTTTTTTTTTTTTTTTTTTTTTTTTTTTTTTTTTTTTTTTTTTTTTTTTTTTTTTTTTTTTTTTTTTTTTTTTTTTTTTTTTTTTTTTTTTTTTTTTTTTTTTTTTTTTTTTTTTTTTTTTTTTTTTTTTTTTTTTTTTTTTTTTTTTTTTTTTTTTTTTTTTTTTTTTTTTTTTTTTTTTTTTTTTTTTTTTTTTTTTTTTTTTTTTTTTTTTTTTTTTTTTTTTGTTTTTTTTTTTTTTTTTTTTTTTTTTTTTTTTTTTTTTTTTTTTTTTTTTTTTTTTTTTTTTTTTTTTTTTTTTTTTTTTTTTTTTTTTTTTTTTTTTTTTTTTTTTTTTTTTTTTTTTTTTTTTTTTTTTTTTTTTTTTTTTTTTTTTTTTTTTTTTTTTTTTTTTTTTTTTTTTTTTTTTTTTTTTTTTTTTTTTTTTTTTTTTTTTTTTTTTTTTTTTTTTTTTTTTTTTTTTTTTTTTTTTTTTTTTTTTTTTTTTTTTTTTTTTTTTTTTTTTTTTTTTTTTTTTTTTTTTTTTTTTTTTTTTTTTTTTTTTTTTTTTTTTTTTTTTTTTTTTTTTTTTTTTTTTTTTTTTTTTTTTTTTTTTTTTTTTTTTTTTTTTTTTTTTTTTTTTTTTTTTTTTTTTTTTTTTTTTTTTTTTTTTTTTTTTTTTTTTTTTTTTTTTTTTTTTTTTTTTTTTTTTTTTTTTTTTTTTTTTTTTTTTTTTTTTTTTTTTTTTTTTTTTTTTTTTTTTTTTTTTTTTTTTTTTTTTTTTTTTTTTTTTTTTTTTTTTTTTTTTTTTTTTTTTTTTTTTTTTTTTTTTTTTTTTTTTTTTTTTTTTTTTTTTTTTTTTTTTTTTTTTTTTTTTTTTTTTTTTTTTTTTTTTTTTTTTTTTTTTTTTTTTTTTTTTTTTTTTTTTTTTTTTTTTTTTTTTTTTTTTTTTTTTTTTTTTTTTTTTTTTTTTTTTTTTTTTTTTTTTTTTTTTTTTTTTTTTTTTTTTTTTTTTTTTTTTTTTTTTTTTTTTTTTTTTTTTTTTTTTTTTTTTTTTTTTTTTTTTTTTTTTTTTTTTTTTTTTTTTTTTTTTTTTTTTTTTTTTTTTTTTTTTTTTTTTTTTTTTTTTTTTTTTTTTTTTTTTTTTTTTTTTTTTTTTTTTTTTTTTTTTTTTTTTTTTTTTTTTTTTTTTTTTTTTTTTTTTTTTTTTTTTTTTTTTTTTTTTTTTTTTTTTTTTTTTTTTTTTTTTTTTTTTTTTTTTTTTTTTTTTTTTTTTTTTTTTTTTTTTTTTTTTTTTTTTTTTTTTTTTTTTTTTTTTTTTTTTTTTTTTTTTTTTTTTTTTTTTTTTTTTTTTTTTTTTTTTTTTTTTTTTTTTTTTTTTTTTTTTTTTTTTTTTTTTTTTTTTTTTTTTTTTTTTTTTTTTTTTTTTTTTTTTTTTTTTTTTTTTTTTTTTTTTTTTTTTTTTTTTTTTTTTTTTTTTTTTTTTTTTTTTTTTTTTTTTTTTTTTTTTTTTTTTTTTTTTTTTTTTTTTTTTTTTTTTTTTTTTTTTTTTTTTTTTTTTTTTTTTTTTTTTTTTTTTTTTTTTTTTTTTTTTTTTTTTTTTTTTTTTTTTTTTTTTTTTTTTTTTTTTTTTTTTTTTTTTTTTTTTTTTTTTTTTTTTTTTTTTTTTTTTTTTTTTTTTTTTTTTTTTTTTTTTTTTTTTTTTTTTTTTTTTTTTTTTTTTTTTTTTTTTTTTTTTTTTTTTTTTTTTTTTTTTTTTTTTTTTTTTTTTTTTTTTTTTTTTTTTTTTTTTTTTTTTTTTTTTTTTTTTTTTTTTTTTTTTTTTTTTTTTTTTTTTTTTTTTTTTTTTTTTTTTTTTTTTTTTTTTTTTTTTTTTTTTTTTTTTTTTTTTTTTTTTTTTTTTTTTTTTTTTTTTTTTTTTTTTTTTTTTTTTTTTTTTTTTTTTTTTTTTTTTTTTTTTTTTTTTTTTTTTTTTTTTTTTTTTTTTTTTTTTTTTTTTTTTTTTTTTTTTTTTTTTTTTTTTTTTTTTTTTTTTTTTTTTTTTTTTTTTTTTTTTTTTTTTTTTTTTTTTTTTTTTTTTTTTTTTTTTTTTTTTTTTTTTTTTTTTTTTTTTTTTTTTTTTTTTTTTTTTTTTTTTTTTTTTTTTTTTTTTTTTTTTTTTTTTTTTTTTTTTTTTTTTTTTTTTTTTTTTTTTTTTTTTTTTTTTTTTTTTTTTTTTTTTTTTTTTTTTTTTTTTTTTTTTTTTTTTTTTTTTTTTTTTTTTTTTTTTTTTTTTTTTTTTTTTTTTTTTTTTTTTTTTTTTTTTTTTTTTTTTTTTTTTTTTTTTTTTTTTTTTTTTTTTTTTTTTTTTTTTTTTTTTTTTTTTTTTTTTTTTTTTTTTTTTTTTTTTTTTTTTTTTTTTTTTTTTTTTTTTTTTTTTTTTTTTTTTTTTTTTTTTTTTTTTTTTTTTTTTTTTTTTTTTTTTTTTTTTTTTTTTTTTTTTTTTTTTTTTTTTTTTTTTTTTTTTTTTTTTTTTTTTTTTTTTTTTTTTTTTTTTTTTTTTTTTTTTTTTTTTTTTTTTTTTTTTTTTTTTTTTTTTTTTTTTTTTTTTTTTTTTTTTTTTTTTTTTTTTTTTTTTTTTTTTTTTTTTTTTTTTTTTTTTTTTTTTTTTTTTTTTTTTTTTTTTTTTTTTTTTTTTTTTTTTTTTTTTTTTTTTTTTTTTTTTTTTTTTTTTTTTTTTTTTTTTTTTTTTTTTTTTTTTTTTTTTTTTTTTTTTTTTTTTTTTTTTTTTTTTTTTTTTTTTTTTTTTTTTTTTTTTTTTTTTTTTTTTTTTTTTTTTTTTTTTTTTTTTTTTTTTTTTTTTTTTTTTTTTTTTTTTTTTTTTTTTTTTTTTTTTTTTTTTTTTTTTTTTTTTTTTTTTTTTTTTTTTTTTTTTTTTTTTTTTTTTTTTTTTTTTTTTTTTTTTTTTTTTTTTTTTTTTTTTTTTTTTTTTTTTTTTTTTTTTTTTTTTTTTTTTTTTTTTTTTTTTTTTTTTTTTTTTTTTTTTTTTTTTTTTTTTTTTTTTTTTTTTTTTTTTTTTTTTTTTTTTTTTTTTTTTTTTTTTTTTTTTTTTTTTTTTTTTTTTTTTTTTTTTTTTTTTTTTTTTTTTTTTTTTTTTTTTTTTTTTTTTTTTTTTTTTTTTTTTTTTTTTTTTTTTTTTTTTTTTTTTTTTTTTTTTTTTTTTTTTTTTTTTTTTTTTTTTTTTTTTTTTTTTTTTTTTTTTTTTTTTTTTTTTTTTTTTTTTTTTTTTTTTTTTTTTTTTTTTTTTTTTTTTTTTTTTTTTTTTTTTTTTTTTTTTTTTTTTTTTTTTTTTTTTTTTTTTTTTTTTTTTTTTTTTTTTTTTTTTTTTTTTTTTTTTTTTTTTTTTTTTTTTTTTTTTTTTTTTTTTTTTTTTTTTTTTTTTTTTTTTTTTTTTTTTTTTTTTTTTTTTTTTTTTTTTTTTTTTTTTTTTTTTTTTTTTTTTTTTTTTTTTTTTTTTTTTTTTTTTTTTTTTTTTTTTTTTTTTTTTTTTTTTTTTTTTTTTTTTTTTTTTTTTTTTTTTTTTTTTTTTTTTTTTTTTTTTTTTTTTTTTTTTTTTTTTTTTTTTTTTTTTTTTTTTTTTTTTTTTTTTTTTTTTTTTTTTTTTTTTTTTTTTTTTTTTTTTTTTTTTTTTTTTTTTTTTTTTTTTTTTTTTTTTTTTTTTTTTTTTTTTTTTTTTTTTTTTTTTTTTTTTTTTTTTTTTTTTTTTTTTTTTTTTTTTTTTTTTTTTTTTTTTTTTTTTTTTTTTTTTTTTTTTTTTTTTTTTTTTTTTTTTTTTTTTTTTTTTTTTTTTTTTTTTTTTTTTTTTTTTTTTTTTTTTTTTTTTTTTTTTTTTTTTTTTTTTTTTTTTTTTTTTTTTTTTTTTTTTTTTTTTTTTTTTTTTTTTTTTTTTTTTTTTTTTTTTTTTTTTTTTTTTTTTTTTTTTTTTTTTTTTTTTTTTTTTTTTTTTTTTTTTTTTTTTTTTTTTTTTTTTTTTTTTTTTTTTTTTTTTTTTTTTTTTTTTTTTTTTTTTTTTTTTTTTTTTTTTTTTTTTTTTTTTTTTTTTTTTTTTTTTTTTTTTTTTTTTTTTTTTTTTTTTTTTTTTTTTTTTTTTTTTTTTTTTTTTTTTTTTTTTTTTTTTTTTTTTTTTTTTTTTTTTTTTTTTTTTTTTTTTTTTTTTTTTTTTTTTTTTTTTTTTTTTTTTTTTTTTTTTTTTTTTTTTTTTTTTTTTTTTTTTTTTTTTTTTTTTTTTTTTTTTTTTTTTTTTTTTTTTTTTTTTTTTTTTTTTTTTTTTTTTTTTTTTTTTTTTTTTTTTTTTTTTTTTTTTTTTTTTTTTTTTTTTTTTTTTTTTTTTTTTTTTTTTTTTTTTTTTTTTTTTTTTTTTTTTTTTTTTTTTTTTTTTTTTTTTTTTTTTTTTTTTTTTTTTTTTTTTTTTTTTTTTTTTTTTTTTTTTTTTTTTTTTTTTTTTTTTTTTTTTTTTTTTTTTTTTTTTTTTTTTTTTTTTTTTTTTTTTTTTTTTTTTTTTTTTTTTTTTTTTTTTTTTTTTTTTTTTTTTTTTTTTTTTTTTTTTTTTTTTTTTTTTTTTTTTTTTTTTTTTTTTTTTTTTTTTTTTTTTTTTTTTTTTTTTTTTTTTTTTTTTTTTTTTTTTTTTTTTTTTTTTTTTTTTTTTTTTTTTTTTTTTTTTTTTTTTTTTTTTTTTTTTTTTTTTTTTTTTTTTTTTTTTTTTTTTTTTTTTTTTTTTTTTTTTTTTTTTTTTTTTTTTTTTTTTTTTTTTTTTTTTTTTTTTTTTTTTTTTTTTTTTTTTTTTTTTTTTTTTTTTTTTTTTTTTTTTTTTTTTTTTTTTTTTTTTTTTTTTTTTTTTTTTTTTTTTTTTTTTTTTTTTTTTTTTTTTTTTTTTTTTTTTTTTTTTTTTTTTTTTTTTTTTTTTTTTTTTTTTTTTTTTTTTTTTTTTTTTTTTTTTTTTTTTTTTTTTTTTTTTTTTTTTTTTTTTTTTTTTTTTTTTTTTTTTTTTTTTTTTTTTTTTTTTTTTTTTTTTTTTTTTTTTTTTTTTTTTTTTTTTTTTTTTTTTTTTTTTTTTTTTTTTTTTTTTTTTTTTTTTTTTTTTTTTTTTTTTTTTTTTTTTTTTTTTTTTTTTTTTTTTTTTTTTTTTTTTTTTTTTTTTTTTTTTTTTTTTTTTTTTTTTTTTTTTTTTTTTTTTTTTTTTTTTTTTTTTTTTTTTTTTTTTTTTTTTTTTTTTTTTTTTTTTTTTTTTTTTTTTTTTTTTTTTTTTTTTTTTTTTTTTTTTTTTTTTTTTTTTTTTTTTTTTTTTTTTTTTTTTTTTTTTTTTTTTTTTTTTTTTTTTTTTTTTTTTTTTTTTTTTTTTTTTTTTTTTTTTTTTTTTTTTTTTTTTTTTTTTTTTTTTTTTTTTTTTTTTTTTTTTTTTTTTTTTTTTTTTTTTTTTTTTTTTTTTTTTTTTTTTTTTTTTTTTTTTTTTTTTTTTTTTTTTTTTTTTTTTTTTTTTTTTTTTTTTTTTTTTTTTTTTTTTTTTTTTTTTTTTTTTTTTTTTTTTTTTTTTTTTTTTTTTTTTTTTTTTTTTTTTTTTTTTTTTTTTTTTTTTTTTTTTTTTTTTTTTTTTTTTTTTTTTTTTTTTTTTTTTTTTTTTTTTTTTTTTTTTTTTTTTTTTTTTTTTTTTTTTTTTTTTTTTTTTTTTTTTTTTTTTTTTTTTTTTTTTTTTTTTTTTTTTTTTTTTTTTTTTTTTTTTTTTTTTTTTTTTTTTTTTTTTTTTTTTTTTTTTTTTTTTTTTTTTTTTTTTTTTTTTTTTTTTTTTTTTTTTTTTTTTTTTTTTTTTTTTTTTTTTTTTTTTTTTTTTTTTTTTTTTTTTTTTTTTTTTTTTTTTTTTTTTTTTTTTTTTTTTTTTTTTTTTTTTTTTTTTTTTTTTTTTTTTTTTTTTTTTTTTTTTTTTTTTTTTTTTTTTTTTTTTTTTTTTTTTTTTTTTTTTTTTTTTTTTTTTTTTTTTTTTTTTTTTTTTTTTTTTTTTTTTTTTTTTTTTTTTTTTTTTTTTTTTTTTTTTTTTTTTTTTTTTTTTTTTTTTTTTTTTTTTTTTTTTTTTTTTTTTTTTTTTTTTTTTTTTTTTTTTTTTTTTTTTTTTTTTTTTTTTTTTTTTTTTTTTTTTTTTTTTTTTTTTTTTTTTTTTTTTTTTTTTTTTTTTTTTTTTTTTTTTTTTTTTTTTTTTTTTTTTTTTTTTTTTTTTTTTTTTTTTTTTTTTTTTTTTTTTTTTTTTTTTTTTTTTTTTTTTTTTTTTTTTTTTTTTTTTTTTTTTTTTTTTTTTTTTTTTTTTTTTTTTTTTTTTTTTTTTTTTTTTTTTTTTTTTTTTTTTTTTTTTTTTTTTTTTTTTTTTTTTTTTTTTTTTTTTTTTTTTTTTTTTTTTTTTTTTTTTTTTTTTTTTTTTTTTTTTTTTTTTTTTTTTTTTTTTTTTTTTTTTTTTTTTTTTTTTTTTTTTTTTTTTTTTTTTTTTTTTTTTTTTTTTTTTTTTTTTTTTTTTTTTTTTTTTTTTTTTTTTTTTTTTTTTTTTTTTTTTTTTTTTTTTTTTTTTTTTTTTTTTTTTTTTTTTTTTTTTTTTTTTTTTTTTTTTTTTTTTTTTTTTTTTTTTTTTTTTTTTTTTTTTTTTTTTTTTTTTTTTTTTTTTTTTTTTTTTTTTTTTTTTTTTTTTTTTTTTTTTTTTTTTTTTTTTTTTTTTTTTTTTTTTTTTTTTTTTTTTTTTTTTTTTTTTTTTTTTTTTTTTTTTTTTTTTTTTTTTTTTTTTTTTTTTTTTTTTTTTTTTTTTTTTTTTTTTTTTTTTTTTTTTTTTTTTTTTTTTTTTTTTTTTTTTTTTTTTTTTTTTTTTTTTTTTTTTTTTTTTTTTTTTTTTTTTTTTTTTTTTTTTTTTTTTTTTTTTTTTTTTTTTTTTTTTTTTTTTTTTTTTTTTTTTTTTTTTTTTTTTTTTTTTTTTTTTTTTTTTTTTTTTTTTTTTTTTTTTTTTTTTTTTTTTTTTTTTTTTTTTTTTTTTTTTTTTTTTTTTTTTTTTTTTTTTTTTTTTTTTTTTTTTTTTTTTTTTTTTTTTTTTTTTTTTTTTTTTTTTTTTTTTTTTTTTTTTTTTTTTTTTTTTTTTTTTTTTTTTTTTTTTTTTTTTTTTTTTTTTTTTTTTTTTTTTTTTTTTTTTTTTTTTTTTTTTTTTTTTTTTTTTTTTTTTTTTTTTTTTTTTTTTTTTTTTTTTTTTTTTTTTTTTTTTTTTTTTTTTTTTTTTTTTTTTTTTTTTTTTTTTTTTTTTTTTTTTTTTTTTTTTTTTTTTTTTTTTTTTTTTTTTTTTTTTTTTTTTTTTTTTTTTTTTTTTTTTTTTTTTTTTTTTTTTTTTTTTTTTTTTTTTTTTTTTTTTTTTTTTTTTTTTTTTTTTTTTTTTTTTTTTTTTTTTTTTTTTTTTTTTTTTTTTTTTTTTTTTTTTTTTTTTTTTTTTTTTTTTTTTTTTTTTTTTTTTTTTTTTTTTTTTTTTTTTTTTTTTTTTTTTTTTTTTTTTTTTTTTTTTTTTTTTTTTTTTTTTTTTTTTTTTTTTTTTTTTTTTTTTTTTTTTTTTTTTTTTTTTTTTTTTTTTTTTTTTTTTTTTTTTTTTTTTTTTTTTTTTTTTTTTTTTTTTTTTTTTTTTTTTTTTTTTTTTTTTTTTTTTTTTTTTTTTTTTTTTTTTTTTTTTTTTTTTTTTTTTTTTTTTTTTTTTTTTTTTTTTTTTTTTTTTTTTTTTTTTTTTTTTTTTTTTTTTTTTTTTTTTTTTTTTTTTTTTTTTTTTTTTTTTTTTTTTTTTTTTTTTTTTTTTTTTTTTTTTTTTTTTTTTTTTTTTTTTTTTTTTTTTTTTTTTTTTTTTTTTTTTTTTTTTTTTTTTTTTTTTTTTTTTTTTTTTTTTTTTTTTTTTTTTTTTTTTTTTTTTTTTTTTTTTTTTTTTTTTTTTTTTTTTTTTTTTTTTTTTTTTTTTTTTTTTTTTTTTTTTTTTTTTTTTTTTTTTTTTTTTTTTTTTTTTTTTTTTTTTTTTTTTTTTTTTTTTTTTTTTTTTTTTTTTTTTTTTTTTTTTTTTTTTTTTTTTTTTTTTTTTTTTTTTTTTTTTTTTTTTTTTTTTTTTTTTTTTTTTTTTTTTTTTTTTTTTTTTTTTTTTTTTTTTTTTTTTTTTTTTTTTTTTTTTTTTTTTTTTTTTTTTTTTTTTTTTTTTTTTTTTTTTTTTTTTTTTTTTTTTTTTTTTTTTTTTTTTTTTTTTTTTTTTTTTTTTTTTTTTTTTTTTTTTTTTTTTTTTTTTTTTTTTTTTTTTTTTTTTTTTTTTTTTTTTTTTTTTTTTTTTTTTTTTTTTTTTTTTTTTTTTTTTTTTTTTTTTTTTTTTTTTTTTTTTTTTTTTTTTTTTTTTTTTTTTTTTTTTTTTTTTTTTTTTTTTTTTTTTTTTTTTTTTTTTTTTTTTTTTTTTTTTTTTTTTTTTTTTTTTTTTTTTTTTTTTTTTTTTTTTTTTTTTTTTTTTTTTTTTTTTTTTTTTTTTTTTTTTTTTTTTTTTTTTTTTTTTTTTTTTTTTTTTTTTTTTTTTTTTTTTTTTTTTTTTTTTTTTTTTTTTTTTTTTTTTTTTTTTTTTTTTTTTTTTTTTTTTTTTTTTTTTTTTTTTTTTTTTTTTTTTTTTTTTTTTTTTTTTTTTTTTTTTTTTTTTTTTTTTTTTTTTTTTTTTTTTTTTTTTTTTTTTTTTTTTTTTTTTTTTTTTTTTTTTTTTTTTTTTTTTTTTTTTTTTTTTTTTTTTTTTTTTTTTTTTTTTTTTTTTTTTTTTTTTTTTTTTTTTTTTTTTTTTTTTTTTTTTTTTTTTTTTTTTTTTTTTTTTTTTTTTTTTTTTTTTTTTTTTTTTTTTTTTTTTTTTTTTTTTTTTTTTTTTTTTTTTTTTTTTTTTTTTTTTTTTTTTTTTTTTTTTTTTTTTTTTTTTTTTTTTTTTTTTTTTTTTTTTTTTTTTTTTTTTTTTTTTTTTTTTTTTTTTTTTTTTTTTTTTTTTTTTTTTTTTTTTTTTTTTTTTTTTTTTTTTTTTTTTTTTTTTTTTTTTTTTTTTTTTTTTTTTTTTTTTTTTTTTTTTTTTTTTTTTTTTTTTTTTTTTTTTTTTTTTTTTTTTTTTTTTTTTTTTTTTTTTTTTTTTTTTTTTTTTTTTTTTTTTTTTTTTTTTTTTTTTTTTTTTTTTTTTTTTTTTTTTTTTTTTTTTTTTTTTTTTTTTTTTTTTTTTTTTTTTTTTTTTTTTTTTTTTTTTTTTTTTTTTTTTTTTTTTTTTTTTTTTTTTTTTTTTTTTTTTTTTTTTTTTTTTTTTTTTTTTTTTTTTTTTTTTTTTTTTTTTTTTTTTTTTTTTTTTTTTTTTTTTTTTTTTTTTTTTTTTTTTTTTTTTTTTTTTTTTTTTTTTTTTTTTTTTTTTTTTTTTTTTTTTTTTTTTTTTTTTTTTTTTTTTTTTTTTTTTTTTTTTTTTTTTTTTTTTTTTTTTTTTTTTTTTTTTTTTTTTTTTTTTTTTTTTTTTTTTTTTTTTTTTTTTTTTTTTTTTTTTTTTTTTTTTTTTTTTTTTTTTTTTTTTTTTTTTTTTTTTTTTTTTTTTTTTTTTTTTTTTTTTTTTTTTTTTTTTTTTTTTTTTTTTTTTTTTTTTTTTTTTTTTTTTTTTTTTTTTTTTTTTTTTTTTTTTTTTTTTTTTTTTTTTTTTTTTTTTTTTTTTTTTTTTTTTTTTTTTTTTTTTTTTTTTTTTTTTTTTTTTTTTTTTTTTTTTTTTTTTTTTTTTTTTTTTTTTTTTTTTTTTTTTTTTTTTTTTTTTTTTTTTTTTTTTTTTTTTTTTTTTTTTTTTTTTTTTTTTTTTTTTTTTTTTTTTTTTTTTTTTTTTTTTTTTTTTTTTTTTTTTTTTTTTTTTTTTTTTTTTTTTTTTTTTTTTTTTTTTTTTTTTTTTTTTTTTTTTTTTTTTTTTTTTTTTTTTTTTTTTTTTTTTTTTTTTTTTTTTTTTTTTTTTTTTTTTTTTTTTTTTTTTTTTTTTTTTTTTTTTTTTTTTTTTTTTTTTTTTTTTTTTTTTTTTTTTTTTTTTTTTTTTTTTTTTTTTTTTTTTTTTTTTTTTTTTTTTTTTTTTTTTTTTTTTTTTTTTTTTTTTTTTTTTTTTTTTTTTTTTTTTTTTTTTTTTTTTTTTTTTTTTTTTTTTTTTTTTTTTTTTTTTTTTTTTTTTTTTTTTTTTTTTTTTTTTTTTTTTTTTTTTTTTTTTTTTTTTTTTTTTTTTTTTTTTTTTTTTTTTTTTTTTTTTTTTTTTTTTTTTTTTTTTTTTTTTTTTTTTTTTTTTTTTTTTTTTTTTTTTTTTTTTTTTTTTTTTTTTTTTTTTTTTTTTTTTTTTTTTTTTTTTTTTTTTTTTTTTTTTTTTTTTTTTTTTTTTTTTTTTTTTTTTTTTTTTTTTTTTTTTTTTTTTTTTTTTTTTTTTTTTTTTTTTTTTTTTTTTTTTTTTTTTTTTTTTTTTTTTTTTTTTTTTTTTTTTTTTTTTTTTTTTTTTTTTTTTTTTTTTTTTTTTTTTTTTTTTTTTTTTTTTTTTTTTTTTTTTTTTTTTTTTTTTTTTTTTTTTTTTTTTTTTTTTTTTTTTTTTTTTTTTTTTTTTTTTTTTTTTTTTTTTTTTTTTTTTTTTTTTTTTTTTTTTTTTTTTTTTTTTTTTTTTTTTTTTTTTTTTTTTTTTTTTTTTTTTTTTTTTTTTTTTTTTTTTTTTTTTTTTTTTTTTTTTTTTTTTTTTTTTTTTTTTTTTTTTTTTTTTTTTTTTTTTTTTTTTTTTTTTTTTTTTTTTTTTTTTTTTTTTTTTTTTTTTTTTTTTTTTTTTTTTTTTTTTTTTTTTTTTTTTTTTTTTTTTTTTTTTTTTTTTTTTTTTTTTTTTTTTTTTTTTTTTTTTTTTTTTTTTTTTTTTTTTTTTTTTTTTTTTTTTTTTTTTTTTTTTTTTTTTTTTTTTTTTTTTTTTTTTTTTTTTTTTTTTTTTTTTTTTTTTTTTTTTTTTTTTTTTTTTTTTTTTTTTTTTTTTTTTTTTTTTTTTTTTTTTTTTTTTTTTTTTTTTTTTTTTTTTTTTTTTTTTTTTTTTTTTTTTTTTTTTTTTTTTTTTTTTTTTTTTTTTTTTTTTTTTTTTTTTTTTTTTTTTTTTTTTTTTTTTTTTTTTTTTTTTTTTTTTTTTTTTTTTTTTTTTTTTTTTTTTTTTTTTTTTTTTTTTTTTTTTTTTTTTTTTTTTTTTTTTTTTTTTTTTTTTTTTTTTTTTTTTTTTTTTTTTTTTTTTTTTTTTTTTTTTTTTTTTTTTTTTTTTTTTTTTTTTTTTTTTTTTTTTTTTTTTTTTTTTTTTTTTTTTTTTTTTTTTTTTTTTTTTTTTTTTTTTTTTTTTTTTTTTTTTTTTTTTTTTTTTTTTTTTTTTTTTTTTTTTTTTTTTTTTTTTTTTTTTTTTTTTTTTTTTTTTTTTTTTTTTTTTTTTTTTTTTTTTTTTTTTTTTTTTTTTTTTTTTTTTTTTTTTTTTTTTTTTTTTTTTTTTTTTTTTTTTTTTTTTTTTTTTTTTTTTTTTTTTTTTTTTTTTTTTTTTTTTTTTTTTTTTTTTTTTTTTTTTTTTTTTTTTTTTTTTTTTTTTTTTTTTTTTTTTTTTTTTTTTTTTTTTTTTTTTTTTTTTTTTTTTTTTTTTTTTTTTTTTTTTTTTTTTTTTTTTTTTTTTTTTTTTTTTTTTTTTTTTTTTTTTTTTTTTTTTTTTTTTTTTTTTTTTTTTTTTTTTTTTTTTTTTTTTTTTTTTTTTTTTTTTTTTTTTTTTTTTTTTTTTTTTTTTTTTTTTTTTTTTTTTTTTTTTTTTTTTTTTTTTTTTTTTTTTTTTTTTTTTTTTTTTTTTTTTTTTTTTTTTTTTTTTTTTTTTTTTTTTTTTTTTTTTTTTTTTTTTTTTTTTTTTTTTTTTTTTTTTTTTTTTTTTTTTTTTTTTTTTTTTTTTTTTTTTTTTTTTTTTTTTTTTTTTTTTTTTTTTTTTTTTTTTTTTTTTTTTTTTTTTTTTTTTTTTTTTTTTTTTTTTTTTTTTTTTTTTTTTTTTTTTTTTTTTTTTTTTTTTTTTTTTTTTTTTTTTTTTTTTTTTTTTTTTTTTTTTTTTTTTTTTTTTTTTTTTTTTTTTTTTTTTTTTTTTTTTTTTTTTTTTTTTTTTTTTTTTTTTTTTTTTTTTTTTTTTTTTTTTTTTTTTTTTTTTTTTTTTTTTTTTTTTTTTTTTTTTTTTTTTTTTTTTTTTTTTTTTTTTTTTTTTTTTTTTTTTTTTTTTTTTTTTTTTTTTTTTTTTTTTTTTTTTTTTTTTTTTTTTTTTTTTTTTTTTTTTTTTTTTTTTTTTTTTTTTTTTTTTTTTTTTTTTTTTTTTTTTTTTTTTTTTTTTTTTTTTTTTTTTTTTTTTTTTTTTTTTTTTTTTTTTTTTTTTTTTTTTTTTTTTTTTTTTTTTTTTTTTTTTTTTTTTTTTTTTTTTTTTTTTTTTTTTTTTTTTTTTTTTTTTTTTTTTTTTTTTTTTTTTTTTTTTTTTTTTTTTTTTTTTTTTTTTTTTTTTTTTTTTTTTTTTTTTTTTTTTTTTTTTTTTTTTTTTTTTTTTTTTTTTTTTTTTTTTTTTTTTTTTTTTTTTTTTTTTTTTTTTTTTTTTTTTTTTTTTTTTTTTTTTTTTTTTTTTTTTTTTTTTTTTTTTTTTTTTTTTTTTTTTTTTTTTTTTTTTTTTTTTTTTTTTTTTTTTTTTTTTTTTTTTTTTTTTTTTTTTTTTTTTTTTTTTTTTTTTTTTTTTTTTTTTTTTTTTTTTTTTTTTTTTTTTTTTTTTTTTTTTTTTTTTTTTTTTTTTTTTTTTTTTTTTTTTTTTTTTTTTTTTTTTTTTTTTTTTTTTTTTTTTTTTTTTTTTTTTTTTTTTTTTTTTTTTTTTTTTTTTTTTTTTTTTTTTTTTTTTTTTTTTTTTTTTTTTTTTTTTTTTTTTTTTTTTTTTTTTTTTTTTTTTTTTTTTTTTTTTTTTTTTTTTTTTTTTTTTTTTTTTTTTTTTTTTTTTTTTTTTTTTTTTTTTTTTTTTTTTTTTTTTTTTTTTTTTTTTTTTTTTTTTTTTTTTTTTTTTTTTTTTTTTTTTTTTTTTTTTTTTTTTTTTTTTTTTTTTTTTTTTTTTTTTTTTTTTTTTTTTTTTTTTTTTTTTTTTTTTTTTTTTTTTTTTTTTTTTTTTTTTTTTTTTTTTTTTTTTTTTTTTTTTTTTTTTTTTTTTTTTTTTTTTTTTTTTTTTTTTTTTTTTTTTTTTTTTTTTTTTTTTTTTTTTTTTTTTTTTTTTTTTTTTTTTTTTTTTTTTTTTTTTTTTTTTTTTTTTTTTTTTTTTTTTTTTTTTTTTTTTTTTTTTTTTTTTTTTTTTTTTTTTTTTTTTTTTTTTTTTTTTTTTTTTTTTTTTTTTTTTTTTTTTTTTTTTTTTTTTTTTTTTTTTTTTTTTTTTTTTTTTTTTTTTTTTTTTTTTTTTTTTTTTTTTTTTTTTTTTTTTTTTTTTTTTTTTTTTTTTTTTTTTTTTTTTTTTTTTTTTTTTTTTTTTTTTTTTTTTTTTTTTTTTTTTTTTTTTTTTTTTTTTTTTTTTTTTTTTTTTTTTTTTTTTTTTTTTTTTTTTTTTTTTTTTTTTTTTTTTTTTTTTTTTTTTTTTTTTTTTTTTTTTTTTTTTTTTTTTTTTTTTTTTTTTTTTTTTTTTTTTTTTTTTTTTTTTTTTTTTTTTTTTTTTTTTTTTTTTTTTTTTTTTTTTTTTTTTTTTTTTTTTTTTTTTTTTTTTTTTTTTTTTTTTTTTTTTTTTTTTTTTTTTTTTTTTTTTTTTTTTTTTTTTTTTTTTTTTTTTTTTTTTTTTTTTTTTTTTTTTTTTTTTTTTTTTTTTTTTTTTTTTTTTTTTTTTTTTTTTTTTTTTTTTTTTTTTTTTTTTTTTTTTTTTTTTTTTTTTTTTTTTTTTTTTTTTTTTTTTTTTTTTTTTTTTTTTTTTTTTTTTTTTTTTTTTTTTTTTTTTTTTTTTTTTTTTTTTTTTTTTTTTTTTTTTTTTTTTTTTTTTTTTTTTTTTTTTTTTTTTTTTTTTTTTTTTTTTTTTTTTTTTTTTTTTTTTTTTTTTTTTTTTTTTTTTTTTTTTTTTTTTTTTTTTTTTTTTTTTTTTTTTTTTTTTTTTTTTTTTTTTTTTTTTTTTTTTTTTTTTTTTTTTTTTTTTTTTTTTTTTTTTTTTTTTTTTTTTTTTTTTTTTTTTTTTTTTTTTTTTTTTTTTTTTTTTTTTTTTTTTTTTTTTTTTTTTTTTTTTTTTTTTTTTTTTTTTTTTTTTTTTTTTTTTTTTTTTTTTTTTTTTTTTTTTTTTTTTTTTTTTTTTTTTTTTTTTTTTTTTTTTTTTTTTTTTTTTTTTTTTTTTTTTTTTTTTTTTTTTTTTTTTTTTTTTTTTTTTTTTTTTTTTTTTTTTTTTTTTTTTTTTTTTTTTTTTTTTTTTTTTTTTTTTTTTTTTTTTTTTTTTTTTTTTTTTTTTTTTTTTTTTTTTTTTTTTTTTTTTTTTTTTTTTTTTTTTTTTTTTTTTTTTTTTTTTTTTTTTTTTTTTTTTTTTTTTTTTTTTTTTTTTTTTTTTTTTTTTTTTTTTTTTTTTTTTTTTTTTTTTTTTTTTTTTTTTTTTTTTTTTTTTTTTTTTTTTTTTTTTTTTTTTTTTTTTTTTTTTTTTTTTTTTTTTTTTTTTTTTTTTTTTTTTTTTTTTTTTTTTTTTTTTTTTTTTTTTTTTTTTTTTTTTTTTTTTTTTTTTTTTTTTTTTTTTTTTTTTTTTTTTTTTTTTTTTTTTTTTTTTTTTTTTTTTTTTTTTTTTTTTTTTTTTTTTTTTTTTTTTTTTTTTTTTTTTTTTTTTTTTTTTTTTTTTTTTTTTTTTTTTTTTTTTTTTTTTTTTTTTTTTTTTTTTTTTTTTTTTTTTTTTTTTTTTTTTTTTTTTTTTTTTTTTTTTTTTTTTTTTTTTTTTTTTTTTTTTTTTTTTTTTTTTTTTTTTTTTTTTTTTTTTTTTTTTTTTTTTTTTTTTTTTTTTTTTTTTTTTTTTTTTTTTTTTTTTTTTTTTTTTTTTTTTTTTTTTTTTTTTTTTTTTTTTTTTTTTTTTTTTTTTTTTTTTTTTTTTTTTTTTTTTTTTTTTTTTTTTTTTTTTTTTTTTTTTTTTTTTTTTTTTTTTTTTTTTTTTTTTTTTTTTTTTTTTTTTTTTTTTTTTTTTTTTTTTTTTTTTTTTTTTTTTTTTTTTTTTTTTTTTTTTTTTTTTTTTTTTTTTTTTTTTTTTTTTTTTTTTTTTTTTTTTTTTTTTTTTTTTTTTTTTTTTTTTTTTTTTTTTTTTTTTTTTTTTTTTTTTTTTTTTTTTTTTTTTTTTTTTTTTTTTTTTTTTTTTTTTTTTTTTTTTTTTTTTTTTTTTTTTTTTTTTTTTTTTTTTTTTTTTTTTTTTTTTTTTTTTTTTTTTTTTTTTTTTTTTTTTTTTTTTTTTTTTTTTTTTTTTTTTTTTTTTTTTTTTTTTTTTTTTTTTTTTTTTTTTTTTTTTTTTTTTTTTTTTTTTTTTTTTTTTTTTTTTTTTTTTTTTTTTTTTTTTTTTTTTTTTTTTTTTTTTTTTTTTTTTTTTTTTTTTTTTTTTTTTTTTTTTTTTTTTTTTTTTTTTTTTTTTTTTTTTTTTTTTTTTTTTTTTTTTTTTTTTTTTTTTTTTTTTTTTTTTTTTTTTTTTTTTTTTTTTTTTTTTTTTTTTTTTTTTTTTTTTTTTTTTTTTTTTTTTTTTTTTTTTTTTTTTTTTTTTTTTTTTTTTTTTTTTTTTTTTTTTTTTTTTTTTTTTTTTTTTTTTTTTTTTTTTTTTTTTTTTTTTTTTTTTTTTTTTTTTTTTTTTTTTTTTTTTTTTTTTTTTTTTTTTTTTTTTTTTTTTTTTTTTTTTTTTTTTTTTTTTTTTTTTTTTTTTTTTTTTTTTTTTTTTTTTTTTTTTTTTTTTTTTTTTTTTTTTTTTTTTTTTTTTTTTTTTTTTTTTTTTTTTTTTTTTTTTTTTTTTTTTTTTTTTTTTTTTTTTTTTTTTTTTTTTTTTTTTTTTTTTTTTTTTTTTTTTTTTTTTTTTTTTTTTTTTTTTTTTTTTTTTTTTTTTTTTTTTTTTTTTTTTTTTTTTTTTTTTTTTTTTTTTTTTTTTTTTTTTTTTTTTTTTTTTTTTTTTTTTTTTTTTTTTTTTTTTTTTTTTTTTTTTTTTTTTTTTTTTTTTTTTTTTTTTTTTTTTTTTTTTTTTTTTTTTTTTTTTTTTTTTTTTTTTTTTTTTTTTTTTTTTTTTTTTTTTTTTTTTTTTTTTTTTTTTTTTTTTTTTTTTTTTTTTTTTTTTTTTTTTTTTTTTTTTTTTTTTTTTTTTTTTTTTTTTTTTTTTTTTTTTTTTTTTTTTTTTTTTTTTTTTTTTTTTTTTTTTTTTTTTTTTTTTTTTTTTTTTTTTTTTTTTTTTTTTTTTTTTTTTTTTTTTTTTTTTTTTTTTTTTTTTTTTTTTTTTTTTTTTTTTTTTTTTTTTTTTTTTTTTTTTTTTTTTTTTTTTTTTTTTTTTTTTTTTTTTTTTTTTTTTTTTTTTTTTTTTTTTTTTTTTTTTTTTTTTTTTTTTTTTTTTTTTTTTTTTTTTTTTTTTTTTTTTTTTTTTTTTTTTTTTTTTTTTTTTTTTTTTTTTTTTTTTTTTTTTTTTTTTTTTTTTTTTTTTTTTTTTTTTTTTTTTTTTTTTTTTTTTTTTTTTTTTTTTTTTTTTTTTTTTTTTTTTTTTTTTTTTTTTTTTTTTTTTTTTTTTTTTTTTTTTTTTTTTTTTTTTTTTTTTTTTTTTTTTTTTTTTTTTTTTTTTTTTTTTTTTTTTTTTTTTTTTTTTTTTTTTTTTTTTTTTTTTTTTTTTTTTTTTTTTTTTTTTTTTTTTTTTTTTTTTTTTTTTTTTTTTTTTTTTTTTTTTTTTTTTTTTTTTTTTTTTTTTTTTTTTTTTTTTTTTTTTTTTTTTTTTTTTTTTTTTTTTTTTTTTTTTTTTTTTTTTTTTTTTTTTTTTTTTTTTTTTTTTTTTTTTTTTTTTTTTTTTTTTTTTTTTTTTTTTTTTTTTTTTTTTTTTTTTTTTTTTTTTTTTTTTTTTTTTTTTTTTTTTTTTTTTTTTTTTTTTTTTTTTTTTTTTTTTTTTTTTTTTTTTTTTTTTTTTTTTTTTTTTTTTTTTTTTTTTTTTTTTTTTTTTTTTTTTTTTTTTTTTTTTTTTTTTTTTTTTTTTTTTTTTTTTTTTTTTTTTTTTTTTTTTTTTTTTTTTTTTTTTTTTTTTTTTTTTTTTTTTTTTTTTTTTTTTTTTTTTTTTTTTTTTTTTTTTTTTTTTTTTTTTTTTTTTTTTTTTTTTTTTTTTTTTTTTTTTTTTTTTTTTTTTTTTTTTTTTTTTTTTTTTTTTTTTTTTTTTTTTTTTTTTTTTTTTTTTTTTTTTTTTTTTTTTTTTTTTTTTTTTTTTTTTTTTTTTTTTTTTTTTTTTTTTTTTTTTTTTTTTTTTTTTTTTTTTTTTTTTTTTTTTTTTTTTTTTTTTTTTTTTTTTTTTTTTTTTTTTTTTTTTTTTTTTTTTTTTTTTTTTTTTTTTTTTTTTTTTTTTTTTTTTTTTTTTTTTTTTTTTTTTTTTTTTTTTTTTTTTTTTTTTTTTTTTTTTTTTTTTTTTTTTTTTTTTTTTTTTTTTTTTTTTTTTTTTTTTTTTTTTTTTTTTTTTTTTTTTTTTTTTTTTTTTTTTTTTTTTTTTTTTTTTTTTTTTTTTTTTTTTTTTTTTTTTTTTTTTTTTTTTTTTTTTTTTTTTTTTTTTTTTTTTTTTTTTTTTTTTTTTTTTTTTTTTTTTTTTTTTTTTTTTTTTTTTTTTTTTTTTTTTTTTTTTTTTTTTTTTTTTTTTTTTTTTTTTTTTTTTTTTTTTTTTTTTTTTTTTTTTTTTTTTTTTTTTTTTTTTTTTTTTTTTTTTTTTTTTTTTTTTTTTTTTTTTTTTTTTTTTTTTTTTTTTTTTTTTTTTTTTTTTTTTTTTTTTTTTTTTTTTTTTTTTTTTTTTTTTTTTTTTTTTTTTTTTTTTTTTTTTTTTTTTTTTTTTTTTTTTTTTTTTTTTTTTTTTTTTTTTTTTTTTTTTTTTTTTTTTTTTTTTTTTTTTTTTTTTTTTTTTTTTTTTTTTTTTTTTTTTTTTTTTTTTTTTTTTTTTTTTTTTTTTTTTTTTTTTTTTTTTTTTTTTTTTTTTTTTTTTTTTTTTTTTTTTTTTTTTTTTTTTTTTTTTTTTTTTTTTTTTTTTTTTTTTTTTTTTTTTTTTTTTTTTTTTTTTTTTTTTTTTTTTTTTTTTTTTTTTTTTTTTTTTTTTTTTTTTTTTTTTTTTTTTTTTTTTTTTTTTTTTTTTTTTTTTTTTTTTTTTTTTTTTTTTTTTTTTTTTTTTTTTTTTTTTTTTTTTTTTTTTTTTTTTTTTTTTTTTTTTTTTTTTTTTTTTTTTTTTTTTTTTTTTTTTTTTTTTTTTTTTTTTTTTTTTTTTTTTTTTTTTTTTTTTTTTTTTTTTTTTTTTTTTTTTTTTTTTTTTTTTTTTTTTTTTTTTTTTTTTTTTTTTTTTTTTTTTTTTTTTTTTTTTTTTTTTTTTTTTTTTTTTTTTTTTTTTTTTTTTTTTTTTTTTTTTTTTTTTTTTTTTTTTTTTTTTTTTTTTTTTTTTTTTTTTTTTTTTTTTTTTTTTTTTTTTTTTTTTTTTTTTTTTTTTTTTTTTTTTTTTTTTTTTTTTTTTTTTTTTTTTTTTTTTTTTTTTTTTTTTTTTTTTTTTTTTTTTTTTTTTTTTTTTTTTTTTTTTTTTTTTTTTTTTTTTTTTTTTTTTTTTTTTTTTTTTTTTTTTTTTTTTTTTTTTTTTTTTTTTTTTTTTTTTTTTTTTTTTTTTTTTTTTTTTTTTTTTTTTTTTTTTTTTTTTTTTTTTTTTTTTTTTTTTTTTTTTTTTTTTTTTTTTTTTTTTTTTTTTTTTTTTTTTTTTTTTTTTTTTTTTTTTTTTTTTTTTTTTTTTTTTTTTTTTTTTTTTTTTTTTTTTTTTTTTTTTTTTTTTTTTTTTTTTTTTTTTTTTTTTTTTTTTTTTTTTTTTTTTTTTTTTTTTTTTTTTTTTTTTTTTTTTTTTTTTTTTTTTTTTTTTTTTTTTTTTTTTTTTTTTTTTTTTTTTTTTTTTTTTTTTTTTTTTTTTTTTTTTTTTTTTTTTTTTTTTTTTTTTTTTTTTTTTTTTTTTTTTTTTTTTTTTTTTTTTTTTTTTTTTTTTTTTTTTTTTTTTTTTTTTTTTTTTTTTTTTTTTTTTTTTTTTTTTTTTTTTTTTTTTTTTTTTTTTTTTTTTTTTTTTTTTTTTTTTTTTTTTTTTTTTTTTTTTTTTTTTTTTTTTTTTTTTTTTTTTTTTTTTTTTTTTTTTTTTTTTTTTTTTTTTTTTTTTTTTTTTTTTTTTTTTTTTTTTTTTTTTTTTTTTTTTTTTTTTTTTTTTTTTTTTTTTTTTTTTTTTTTTTTTTTTTTTTTTTTTTTTTTTTTTTTTTTTTTTTTTTTTTTTTTTTTTTTTTTTTTTTTTTTTTTTTTTTTTTTTTTTTTTTTTTTTTTTTTTTTTTTTTTTTTTTTTTTTTTTTTTTTTTTTTTTTTTTTTTTTTTTTTTTTTTTTTTTTTTTTTTTTTTTTTTTTTTTTTTTTTTTTTTTTTTTTTTTTTTTTTTTTTTTTTTTTTTTTTTTTTTTTTTTTTTTTTTTTTTTTTTTTTTTTTTTTTTTTTTTTTTTTTTTTTTTTTTTTTTTTTTTTTTTTTTTTTTTTTTTTTTTTTTTTTTTTTTTTTTTTTTTTTTTTTTTTTTTTTTTTTTTTTTTTTTTTTTTTTTTTTTTTTTTTTTTTTTTTTTTTTTTTTTTTTTTTTTTTTTTTTTTTTTTTTTTTTTTTTTTTTTTTTTTTTTTTTTTTTTTTTTTTTTTTTTTTTTTTTTTTTTTTTTTTTTTTTTTTTTTTTTTTTTTTTTTTTTTTTTTTTTTTTTTTTTTTTTTTTTTTTTTTTTTTTTTTTTTTTTTTTTTTTTTTTTTTTTTTTTTTTTTTTTTTTTTTTTTTTTTTTTTTTTTTTTTTTTTTTTTTTTTTTTTTTTTTTTTTTTTTTTTTTTTTTTTTTTTTTTTTTTTTTTTTTTTTTTTTTTTTTTTTTTTTTTTTTTTTTTTTTTTTTTTTTTTTTTTTTTTTTTTTTTTTTTTTTTTTTTTTTTTTTTTTTTTTTTTTTTTTTTTTTTTTTTTTTTTTTTTTTTTTTTTTTTTTTTTTTTTTTTTTTTTTTTTTTTTTTTTTTTTTTTTTTTTTTTTTTTTTTTTTTTTTTTTTTTTTTTTTTTTTTTTTTTTTTTTTTTTTTTTTTTTTTTTTTTTTTTTTTTTTTTTTTTTTTTTTTTTTTTTTTTTTTTTTTTTTTTTTTTTTTTTTTTTTTTTTTTTTTTTTTTTTTTTTTTTTTTTTTTTTTTTTTTTTTTTTTTTTTTTTTTTTTTTTTTTTTTTTTTTTTTTTTTTTTTTTTTTTTTTTTTTTTTTTTTTTTTTTTTTTTTTTTTTTTTTTTTTTTTTTTTTTTTTTTTTTTTTTTTTTTTTTTTTTTTTTTTTTTTTTTTTTTTTTTTTTTTTTTTTTTTTTTTTTTTTTTTTTTTTTTTTTTTTTTTTTTTTTTTTTTTTTTTTTTTTTTTTTTTTTTTTTTTTTTTTTTTTTTTTTTTTTTTTTTTTTTTTTTTTTTTTTTTTTTTTTTTTTTTTTTTTTTTTTTTTTTTTTTTTTTTTTTTTTTTTTTTTTTTTTTTTTTTTTTTTTTTTTTTTTTTTTTTTTTTTTTTTTTTTTTTTTTTTTTTTTTTTTTTTTTTTTTTTTTTTTTTTTTTTTTTTTTTTTTTTTTTTTTTTTTTTTTTTTTTTTTTTTTTTTTTTTTTTTTTTTTTTTTTTTTTTTTTTTTTTTTTTTTTTTTTTTTTTTTTTTTTTTTTTTTTTTTTTTTTTTTTTTTTTTTTTTTTTTTTTTTTTTTTTTTTTTTTTTTTTTTTTTTTTTTTTTTTTTTTTTTTTTTTTTTTTTTTTTTTTTTTTTTTTTTTTTTTTTTTTTTTTTTTTTTTTTTTTTTTTTTTTTTTTTTTTTTTTTTTTTTTTTTTTTTTTTTTTTTTTTTTTTTTTTTTTTTTTTTTTTTTTTTTTTTTTTTTTTTTTTTTTTTTTTTTTTTTTTTTTTTTTTTTTTTTTTTTTTTTTTTTTTTTTTTTTTTTTTTTTTTTTTTTTTTTTTTTTTTTTTTTTTTTTTTTTTTTTTTTTTTTTTTTTTTTTTTTTTTTTTTTTTTTTTTTTTTTTTTTTTTTTTTTTTTTTTTTTTTTTTTTTTTTTTTTTTTTTTTTTTTTTTTTTTTTTTTTTTTTTTTTTTTTTTTTTTTTTTTTTTTTTTTTTTTTTTTTTTTTTTTTTTTTTTTTTTTTTTTTTTTTTTTTTTTTTTTTTTTTTTTTTTTTTTTTTTTTTTTTTTTTTTTTTTTTTTTTTTTTTTTTTTTTTTTTTTTTTTTTTTTTTTTTTTTTTTTTTTTTTTTTTTTTTTTTTTTTTTTTTTTTTTTTTTTTTTTTTTTTTTTTTTTTTTTTTTTTTTTTTTTTTTTTTTTTTTTTTTTTTTTTTTTTTTTTTTTTTTTTTTTTTTTTTTTTTTTTTTTTTTTTTTTTTTTTTTTTTTTTTTTTTTTTTTTTTTTTTTTTTTTTTTTTTTTTTTTTTTTTTTTTTTTTTTTTTTTTTTTTTTTTTTTTTTTTTTTTTTTTTTTTTTTTTTTTTTTTTTTTTTTTTTTTTTTTTTTTTTTTTTTTTTTTTTTTTTTTTTTTTTTTTTTTTTTTTTTTTTTTTTTTTTTTTTTTTTTTTTTTTTTTTTTTTTTTTTTTTTTTTTTTTTTTTTTTTTTTTTTTTTTTTTTTTTTTTTTTTTTTTTTTTTTTTTTTTTTTTTTTTTTTTTTTTTTTTTTTTTTTTTTTTTTTTTTTTTTTTTTTTTTTTTTTTTTTTTTTTTTTTTTTTTTTTTTTTTTTTTTTTTTTTTTTTTTTTTTTTTTTTTTTTTTTTTTTTTTTTTTTTTTTTTTTTTTTTTTTTTTTTTTTTTTTTTTTTTTTTTTTTTTTTTTTTTTTTTTTTTTTTTTTTTTTTTTTTTTTTTTTTTTTTTTTTTTTTTTTTTTTTTTTTTTTTTTTTTTTTTTTTTTTTTTTTTTTTTTTTTTTTTTTTTTTTTTTTTTTTTTTTTTTTTTTTTTTTTTTTTTTTTTTTTTTTTTTTTTTTTTTTTTTTTTTTTTTTTTTTTTTTTTTTTTTTTTTTTTTTTTTTTTTTTTTTTTTTTTTTTTTTTTTTTTTTTTTTTTTTTTTTTTTTTTTTTTTTTTTTTTTTTTTTTTTTTTTTTTTTTTTTTTTTTTTTTTTTTTTTTTTTTTTTTTTTTTTTTTTTTTTTTTTTTTTTTTTTTTTTTTTTTTTTTTTTTTTTTTTTTTTTTTTTTTTTTTTTTTTTTTTTTTTTTTTTTTTTTTTTTTTTTTTTTTTTTTTTTTTTTTTTTTTTTTTTTTTTTTTTTTTTTTTTTTTTTTTTTTTTTTTTTTTTTTTTTTTTTTTTTTTTTTTTTTTTTTTTTTTTTTTTTTTTTTTTTTTTTTTTTTTTTTTTTTTTTTTTTTTTTTTTTTTTTTTTTTTTTTTTTTTTTTTTTTTTTTTTTTTTTTTTTTTTTTTTTTTTTTTTTTTTTTTTTTTTTTTTTTTTTTTTTTTTTTTTTTTTTTTTTTTTTTTTTTTTTTTTTTTTTTTTTTTTTTTTTTTTTTTTTTTTTTTTTTTTTTTTTTTTTTTTTTTTTTTTTTTTTTTTTTTTTTTTTTTTTTTTTTTTTTTTTTTTTTTTTTTTTTTTTTTTTTTTTTTTTTTTTTTTTTTTTTTTTTTTTTTTTTTTTTTTTTTTTTTTTTTTTTTTTTTTTTTTTTTTTTTTTTTTTTTTTTTTTTTTTTTTTTTTTTTTTTTTTTTTTTTTTTTTTTTTTTTTTTTTTTTTTTTTTTTTTTTTTTTTTTTTTTTTTTTTTTTTTTTTTTTTTTTTTTTTTTTTTTTTTTTTTTTTTTTTTTTTTTTTTTTTTTTTTTTTTTTTTTTTTTTTTTTTTTTTTTTTTTTTTTTTTTTTTTTTTTTTTTTTTTTTTTTTTTTTTTTTTTTTTTTTTTTTTTTTTTTTTTTTTTTTTTTTTTTTTTTTTTTTTTTTTTTTTTTTTTTTTTTTTTTTTTTTTTTTTTTTTTTTTTTTTTTTTTTTTTTTTTTTTTTTTTTTTTTTTTTTTTTTTTTTTTTTTTTTTTTTTTTTTTTTTTTTTTTTTTTTTTTTTTTTTTTTTTTTTTTTTTTTTTTTTTTTTTTTTTTTTTTTTTTTTTTTTTTTTTTTTTTTTTTTTTTTTTTTTTTTTTTTTTTTTTTTTTTTTTTTTTTTTTTTTTTTTTTTTTTTTTTTTTTTTTTTTTTTTTTTTTTTTTTTTTTTTTTTTTTTTTTTTTTTTTTTTTTTTTTTTTTTTTTTTTTTTTTTTTTTTTTTTTTTTTTTTTTTTTTTTTTTTTTTTTTTTTTTTTTTTTTTTTTTTTTTTTTTTTTTTTTTTTTTTTTTTTTTTTTTTTTTTTTTTTTTTTTTTTTTTTTTTTTTTTTTTTTTTTTTTTTTTTTTTTTTTTTTTTTTTTTTTTTTTTTTTTTTTTTTTTTTTTTTTTTTTTTTTTTTTTTTTTTTTTTTTTTTTTTTTTTTTTTTTTTTTTTTTTTTTTTTTTTTTTTTTTTTTTTTTTTTTTTTTTTTTTTTTTTTTTTTTTTTTTTTTTTTTTTTTTTTTTTTTTTTTTTTTTTTTTTTTTTTTTTTTTTTTTTTTTTTTTTTTTTTTTTTTTTTTTTTTTTTTTTTTTTTTTTTTTTTTTTTTTTTTTTTTTTTTTTTTTTTTTTTTTTTTTTTTTTTTTTTTTTTTTTTTTTTTTTTTTTTTTTTTTTTTTTTTTTTTTTTTTTTTTTTTTTTTTTTTTTTTTTTTTTTTTTTTTTTTTTTTTTTTTTTTTTTTTTTTTTTTTTTTTTTTTTTTTTTTTTTTTTTTTTTTTTTTTTTTTTTTTTTTTTTTTTTTTTTTTTTTTTTTTTTTTTTTTTTTTTTTTTTTTTTTTTTTTTTTTTTTTTTTTTTTTTTTTTTTTTTTTTTTTTTTTTTTTTTTTTTTTTTTTTTTTTTTTTTTTTTTTTTTTTTTTTTTTTTTTTTTTTTTTTTTTTTTTTTTTTTTTTTTTTTTTTTTTTTTTTTTTTTTTTTTTTTTTTTTTTTTTTTTTTTTTTTTTTTTTTTTTTTTTTTTTTTTTTTTTTTTTTTTTTTTTTTTTTTTTTTTTTTTTTTTTTTTTTTTTTTTTTTTTTTTTTTTTTTTTTTTTTTTTTTTTTTTTTTTTTTTTTTTTTTTTTTTTTTTTTTTTTTTTTTTTTTTTTTTTTTTTTTTTTTTTTTTTTTTTTTTTTTTTTTTTTTTTTTTTTTTTTTTTTTTTTTTTTTTTTTTTTTTTTTTTTTTTTTTTTTTTTTTTTTTTTTTTTTTTTTTTTTTTTTTTTTTTTTTTTTTTTTTTTTTTTTTTTTTTTTTTTTTTTTTTTTTTTTTTTTTTTTTTTTTTTTTTTTTTTTTTTTTTTTTTTTTTTTTTTTTTTTTTTTTTTTTTTTTTTTTTTTTTTTTTTTTTTTTTTTTTTTTTTTTTTTTTTTTTTTTTTTTTTTTTTTTTTTTTTTTTTTTTTTTTTTTTTTTTTTTTTTTTTTTTTTTTTTTTTTTTTTTTTTTTTTTTTTTTTTTTTTTTTTTTTTTTTTTTTTTTTTTTTTTTTTTTTTTTTTTTTTTTTTTTTTTTTTTTTTTTTTTTTTTTTTTTTTTTTTTTTTTTTTTTTTTTTTTTTTTTTTTTTTTTTTTTTTTTTTTTTTTTTTTTTTTTTTTTTTTTTTTTTTTTTTTTTTTTTTTTTTTTTTTTTTTTTTTTTTTTTTTTTTTTTTTTTTTTTTTTTTTTTTTTTTTTTTTTTTTTTTTTTTTTTTTTTTTTTTTTTTTTTTTTTTTTTTTTTTTTTTTTTTTTTTTTTTTTTTTTTTTTTTTTTTTTTTTTTTTTTTTTTTTTTTTTTTTTTTTTTTTTTTTTTTTTTTTTTTTTTTTTTTTTTTTTTTTTTTTTTTTTTTTTTTTTTTTTTTTTTTTTTTTTTTTTTTTTTTTTTTTTTTTTTTTTTTTTTTTTTTTTTTTTTTTTTTTTTTTTTTTTTTTTTTTTTTTTTTTTTTTTTTTTTTTTTTTTTTTTTTTTTTTTTTTTTTTTTTTTTTTTTTTTTTTTTTTTTTTTTTTTTTTTTTTTTTTTTTTTTTTTTTTTTTTTTTTTTTTTTTTTTTTTTTTTTTTTTTTTTTTTTTTTTTTTTTTTTTTTTTTTTTTTTTTTTTTTTTTTTTTTTTTTTTTTTTTTTTTTTTTTTTTTTTTTTTTTTTTTTTTTTTTTTTTTTTTTTTTTTTTTTTTTTTTTTTTTTTTTTTTTTTTTTTTTTTTTTTTTTTTTTTTTTTTTTTTTTTTTTTTTTTTTTTTTTTTTTTTTTTTTTTTTTTTTTTTTTTTTTTTTTTTTTTTTTTTTTTTTTTTTTTTTTTTTTTTTTTTTTTTTTTTTTTTTTTTTTTTTTTTTTTTTTTTTTTTTTTTTTTTTTTTTTTTTTTTTTTTTTTTTTTTTTTTTTTTTTTTTTTTTTTTTTTTTTTTTTTTTTTTTTTTTTTTTTTTTTTTTTTTTTTTTTTTTTTTTTTTTTTTTTTTTTTTTTTTTTTTTTTTTTTTTTTTTTTTTTTTTTTTTTTTTTTTTTTTTTTTTTTTTTTTTTTTTTTTTTTTTTTTTTTTTTTTTTTTTTTTTTTTTTTTTTTTTTTTTTTTTTTTTTTTTTTTTTTTTTTTTTTTTTTTTTTTTTTTTTTTTTTTTTTTTTTTTTTTTTTTTTTTTTTTTTTTTTTTTTTTTTTTTTTTTTTTTTTTTTTTTTTTTTTTTTTTTTTTTTTTTTTTTTTTTTTTTTTTTTTTTTTTTTTTTTTTTTTTTTTTTTTTTTTTTTTTTTTTTTTTTTTTTTTTTTTTTTTTTTTTTTTTTTTTTTTTTTTTTTTTTTTTTTTTTTTTTTTTTTTTTTTTTTTTTTTTTTTTTTTTTTTTTTTTTTTTTTTTTTTTTTTTTTTTTTTTTTTTTTTTTTTTTTTTTTTTTTTTTTTTTTTTTTTTTTTTTTTTTTTTTTTTTTTTTTTTTTTTTTTTTTTTTTTTTTTTTTTTTTTTTTTTTTTTTTTTTTTTTTTTTTTTTTTTTTTTTTTTTTTTTTTTTTTTTTTTTTTTTTTTTTTTTTTTTTTTTTTTTTTTTTTTTTTTTTTTTTTTTTTTTTTTTTTTTTTTTTTTTTTTTTTTTTTTTTTTTTTTTTTTTTTTTTTTTTTTTTTTTTTTTTTTTTTTTTTTTTTTTTTTTTTTTTTTTTTTTTTTTTTTTTTTTTTTTTTTTTTTTTTTTTTTTTTTTTTTTTTTTTTTTTTTTTTTTTTTTTTTTTTTTTTTTTTTTTTTTTTTTTTTTTTTTTTTTTTTTTTTTTTTTTTTTTTTTTTTTTTTTTTTTTTTTTTTTTTTTTTTTTTTTTTTTTTTTTTTTTTTTTTTTTTTTTTTTTTTTTTTTTTTTTTTTTTTTTTTTTTTTTTTTTTTTTTTTTTTTTTTTTTTTTTTTTTTTTTTTTTTTTTTTTTTTTTTTTTTTTTTTTTTTTTTTTTTTTTTTTTTTTTTTTTTTTTTTTTTTTTTTTTTTTTTTTTTTTTTTTTTTTTTTTTTTTTTTTTTTTTTTTTTTTTTTTTTTTTTTTTTTTTTTTTTTTTTTTTTTTTTTTTTTTTTTTTTTTTTTTTTTTTTTTTTTTTTTTTTTTTTTTTTTTTTTTTTTTTTTTTTTTTTTTTTTTTTTTTTTTTTTTTTTTTTTTTTTTTTTTTTTTTTTTTTTTTTTTTTTTTTTTTTTTTTTTTTTTTTTTTTTTTTTTTTTTTTTTTTTTTTTTTTTTTTTTTTTTTTTTTTTTTTTTTTTTTTTTTTTTTTTTTTTTTTTTTTTTTTTTTTTTTTTTTTTTTTTTTTTTTTTTTTTTTTTTTTTTTTTTTTTTTTTTTTTTTTTTTTTTTTTTTTTTTTTTTTTTTTTTTTTTTTTTTTTTTTTTTTTTTTTTTTTTTTTTTTTTTTTTTTTTTTTTTTTTTTTTTTTTTTTTTTTTTTTTTTTTTTTTTTTTTTTTTTTTTTTTTTTTTTTTTTTTTTTTTTTTTTTTTTTTTTTTTTTTTTTTTTTTTTTTTTTTTTTTTTTTTTTTTTTTTTTTTTTTTTTTTTTTTTTTTTTTTTTTTTTTTTTTTTTTTTTTTTTTTTTTTTTTTTTTTTTTTTTTTTTTTTTTTTTTTTTTTTTTTTTTTTTTTTTTTTTTTTTTTTTTTTTTTTTTTTTTTTTTTTTTTTTTTTTTTTTTTTTTTTTTTTTTTTTTTTTTTTTTTTTTTTTTTTTTTTTTTTTTTTTTTTTTTTTTTTTTTTTTTTTTTTTTTTTTTTTTTTTTTTTTTTTTTTTTTTTTTTTTTTTTTTTTTTTTTTTTTTTTTTTTTTTTTTTTTTTTTTTTTTTTTTTTTTTTTTTTTTTTTTTTTTTTTTTTTTTTTTTTTTTTTTTTTTTTTTTTTTTTTTTTTTTTTTTTTTTTTTTTTTTTTTTTTTTTTTTTTTTTTTTTTTTTTTTTTTTTTTTTTTTTTTTTTTTTTTTTTTTTTTTTTTTTTTTTTTTTTTTTTTTTTTTTTTTTTTTTTTTTTTTTTTTTTTTTTTTTTTTTTTTTTTTTTTTTTTTTTTTTTTTTTTTTTTTTTTTTTTTTTTTTTTTTTTTTTTTTTTTTTTTTTTTTTTTTTTTTTTTTTTTTTTTTTTTTTTTTTTTTTTTTTTTTTTTTTTTTTTTTTTTTTTTTTTTTTTTTTTTTTTTTTTTTTTTTTTTTTTTTTTTTTTTTTTTTTTTTTTTTTTTTTTTTTTTTTTTTTTTTTTTTTTTTTTTTTTTTTTTTTTTTTTTTTTTTTTTTTTTTTTTTTTTTTTTTTTTTTTTTTTTTTTTTTTTTTTTTTTTTTTTTTTTTTTTTTTTTTTTTTTTTTTTTTTTTTTTTTTTTTTTTTTTTTTTTTTTTTTTTTTTTTTTTTTTTTTTTTTTTTTTTTTTTTTTTTTTTTTTTTTTTTTTTTTTTTTTTTTTTTTTTTTTTTTTTTTTTTTTTTTTTTTTTTTTTTTTTTTTTTTTTTTTTTTTTTTTTTTTTTTTTTTTTTTTTTTTTTTTTTTTTTTTTTTTTTTTTTTTTTTTTTTTTTTTTTTTTTTTTTTTTTTTTTTTTTTTTTTTTTTTTTTTTTTTTTTTTTTTTTTTTTTTTTTTTTTTTTTTTTTTTTTTTTTTTTTTTTTTTTTTTTTTTTTTTTTTTTTTTTTTTTTTTTTTTTTTTTTTTTTTTTTTTTTTTTTTTTTTTTTTTTTTTTTTTTTTTTTTTTTTTTTTTTTTTTTTTTTTTTTTTTTTTTTTTTTTTTTTTTTTTTTTTTTTTTTTTTTTTTTTTTTTTTTTTTTTTTTTTTTTTTTTTTTTTTTTTTTTTTTTTTTTTTTTTTTTTTTTTTTTTTTTTTTTTTTTTTTTTTTTTTTTTTTTTTTTTTTTTTTTTTTTTTTTTTTTTTTTTTTTTTTTTTTTTTTTTTTTTTTTTTTTTTTTTTTTTTTTTTTTTTTTTTTTTTTTTTTTTTTTTTTTTTTTTTTTTTTTTTTTTTTTTTTTTTTTTTTTTTTTTTTTTTTTTTTTTTTTTTTTTTTTTTTTTTTTTTTTTTTTTTTTTTTTTTTTTTTTTTTTTTTTTTTTTTTTTTTTTTTTTTTTTTTTTTTTTTTTTTTTTTTTTTTTTTTTTTTTTTTTTTTTTTTTTTTTTTTTTTTTTTTTTTTTTTTTTTTTTTTTTTTTTTTTTTTTTTTTTTTTTTTTTTTTTTTTTTTTTTTTTTTTTTTTTTTTTTTTTTTTTTTTTTTTTTTTTTTTTTTTTTTTTTTTTTTTTTTTTTTTTTTTTTTTTTTTTTTTTTTTTTTTTTTTTTTTTTTTTTTTTTTTTTTTTTTTTTTTTTTTTTTTTTTTTTTTTTTTTTTTTTTTTTTTTTTTTTTTTTTTTTTTTTTTTTTTTTTTTTTTTTTTTTTTTTTTTTTTTTTTTTTTTTTTTTTTTTTTTTTTTTTTTTTTTTTTTTTTTTTTTTTTTTTTTTTTTTTTTTTTTTTTTTTTTTTTTTTTTTTTTTTTTTTTTTTTTTTTTTTTTTTTTTTTTTTTTTTTTTTTTTTTTTTTTTTTTTTTTTTTTTTTTTTTTTTTTTTTTTTTTTTTTTTTTTTTTTTTTTTTTTTTTTTTTTTTTTTTTTTTTTTTTTTTTTTTTTTTTTTTTTTTTTTTTTTTTTTTTTTTTTTTTTTTTTTTTTTTTTTTTTTTTTTTTTTTTTTTTTTTTTTTTTTTTTTTTTTTTTTTTTTTTTTTTTTTTTTTTTTTTTTTTTTTTTTTTTTTTTTTTTTTTTTTTTTTTTTTTTTTTTTTTTTTTTTTTTTTTTTTTTTTTTTTTTTTTTTTTTTTTTTTTTTTTTTTTTTTTTTTTTTTTTTTTTTTTTTTTTTTTTTTTTTTTTTTTTTTTTTTTTTTTTTTTTTTTTTTTTTTTTTTTTTTTTTTTTTTTTTTTTTTTTTTTTTTTTTTTTTTTTTTTTTTTTTTTTTTTTTTTTTTTTTTTTTTTTTTTTTTTTTTTTTTTTTTTTTTTTTTTTTTTTTTTTTTTTTTTTTTTTTTTTTTTTTTTTTTTTTTTTTTTTTTTTTTTTTTTTTTTTTTTTTTTTTTTTTTTTTTTTTTTTTTTTTTTTTTTTTTTTTTTTTTTTTTTTTTTTTTTTTTTTTTTTTTTTTTTTTTTTTTTTTTTTTTTTTTTTTTTTTTTTTTTTTTTTTTTTTTTTTTTTTTTTTTTTTTTTTTTTTTTTTTTTTTTTTTTTTTTTTTTTTTTTTTTTTTTTTTTTTTTTTTTTTTTTTTTTTTTTTTTTTTTTTTTTTTTTTTTTTTTTTTTTTTTTTTTTTTTTTTTTTTTTTTTTTTTTTTTTTTTTTTTTTTTTTTTTTTTTTTTTTTTTTTTTTTTTTTTTTTTTTTTTTTTTTTTTTTTTTTTTTTTTTTTTTTTTTTTTTTTTTTTTTTTTTTTTTTTTTTTTTTTTTTTTTTTTTTTTTTTTTTTTTTTTTTTTTTTTTTTTTTTTTTTTTTTTTTTTTTTTTTTTTTTTTTTTTTTTTTTTTTTTTTTTTTTTTTTTTTTTTTTTTTTTTTTTTTTTTTTTTTTTTTTTTTTTTTTTTTTTTTTTTTTTTTTTTTTTTTTTTTTTTTTTTTTTTTTTTTTTTTTTTTTTTTTTTTTTTTTTTTTTTTTTTTTTTTTTTTTTTTTTTTTTTTTTTTTTTTTTTTTTTTTTTTTTTTTTTTTTTTTTTTTTTTTTTTTTTTTTTTTTTTTTTTTTTTTTTTTTTTTTTTTTTTTTTTTTTTTTTTTTTTTTTTTTTTTTTTTTTTTTTTTTTTTTTTTTTTTTTTTTTTTTTTTTTTTTTTTTTTTTTTTTTTTTTTTTTTTTTTTTTTTTTTTTTTTTTTTTTTTTTTTTTTTTTTTTTTTTTTTTTTTTTTTTTTTTTTTTTTTTTTTTTTTTTTTTTTTTTTTTTTTTTTTTTTTTTTTTTTTTTTTTTTTTTTTTTTTTTTTTTTTTTTTTTTTTTTTTTTTTTTTTTTTTTTTTTTTTTTTTTTTTTTTTTTTTTTTTTTTTTTTTTTTTTTTTTTTTTTTTTTTTTTTTTTTTTTTTTTTTTTTTTTTTTTTTTTTTTTTTTTTTTTTTTTTTTTTTTTTTTTTTTTTTTTTTTTTTTTTTTTTTTTTTTTTTTTTTTTTTTTTTTTTTTTTTTTTTTTTTTTTTTTTTTTTTTTTTTTTTTTTTTTTTTTTTTTTTTTTTTTTTTTTTTTTTTTTTTTTTTTTTTTTTTTTTTTTTTTTTTTTTTTTTTTTTTTTTTTTTTTTTTTTTTTTTTTTTTTTTTTTTTTTTTTTTTTTTTTTTTTTTTTTTTTTTTTTTTTTTTTTTTTTTTTTTTTTTTTTTTTTTTTTTTTTTTTTTTTTTTTTTTTTTTTTTTTTTTTTTTTTTTTTTTTTTTTTTTTTTTTTTTTTTTTTTTTTTTTTTTTTTTTTTTTTTTTTTTTTTTTTTTTTTTTTTTTTTTTTTTTTTTTTTTTTTTTTTTTTTTTTTTTTTTTTTTTTTTTTTTTTTTTTTTTTTTTTTTTTTTTTTTTTTTTTTTTTTTTTTTTTTTTTTTTTTTTTTTTTTTTTTTTTTTTTTTTTTTTTTTTTTTTTTTTTTTTTTTTTTTTTTTTTTTTTTTTTTTTTTTTTTTTTTTTTTTTTTTTTTTTTTTTTTTTTTTTTTTTTTTTTTTTTTTTTTTTTTTTTTTTTTTTTTTTTTTTTTTTTTTTTTTTTTTTTTTTTTTTTTTTTTTTTTTTTTTTTTTTTTTTTTTTTTTTTTTTTTTTTTTTTTTTTTTTTTTTTTTTTTTTTTTTTTTTTTTTTTTTTTTTTTTTTTTTTTTTTTTTTTTTTTTTTTTTTTTTTTTTTTTTTTTTTTTTTTTTTTTTTTTTTTTTTTTTTTTTTTTTTTTTTTTTTTTTTTTTTTTTTTTTTTTTTTTTTTTTTTTTTTTTTTTTTTTTTTTTTTTTTTTTTTTTTTTTTTTTTTTTTTTTTTTTTTTTTTTTTTTTTTTTTTTTTTTTTTTTTTTTTTTTTTTTTTTTTTTTTTTTTTTTTTTTTTTTTTTTTTTTTTTTTTTTTTTTTTTTTTTTTTTTTTTTTTTTTTTTTTTTTTTTTTTTTTTTTTTTTTTTTTTTTTTTTTTTTTTTTTTTTTTTTTTTTTTTTTTTTTTTTTTTTTTTTTTTTTTTTTTTTTTTTTTTTTTTTTTTTTTTTTTTTTTTTTTTTTTTTTTTTTTTTTTTTTTTTTTTTTTTTTTTTTTTTTTTTTTTTTTTTTTTTTTTTTTTTTTTTTTTTTTTTTTTTTTTTTTTTTTTTTTTTTTTTTTTTTTTTTTTTTTTTTTTTTTTTTTTTTTTTTTTTTTTTTTTTTTTTTTTTTTTTTTTTTTTTTTTTTTTTTTTTTTTTTTTTTTTTTTTTTTTTTTTTTTTTTTTTTTTTTTTTTTTTTTTTTTTTTTTTTTTTTTTTTTTTTTTTTTTTTTTTTTTTTTTTTTTTTTTTTTTTTTTTTTTTTTTTTTTTTTTTTTTTTTTTTTTTTTTTTTTTTTTTTTTTTTTTTTTTTTTTTTTTTTTTTTTTTTTTTTTTTTTTTTTTTTTTTTTTTTTTTTTTTTTTTTTTTTTTTTTTTTTTTTTTTTTTTTTTTTTTTTTTTTTTTTTTTTTTTTTTTTTTTTTTTTTTTTTTTTTTTTTTTTTTTTTTTTTTTTTTTTTTTTTTTTTTTTTTTTTTTTTTTTTTTTTTTTTTTTTTTTTTTTTTTTTTTTTTTTTTTTTTTTTTTTTTTTTTTTTTTTTTTTTTTTTTTTTTTTTTTTTTTTTTTTTTTTTTTTTTTTTTTTTTTTTTTTTTTTTTTTTTTTTTTTTTTTTTTTTTTTTTTTTTTTTTTTTTTTTTTTTTTTTTTTTTTTTTTTTTTTTTTTTTTTTTTTTTTTTTTTTTTTTTTTTTTTTTTTTTTTTTTTTTTTTTTTTTTTTTTTTTTTTTTTTTTTTTTTTTTTTTTTTTTTTTTTTTTTTTTTTTTTTTTTTTTTTTTTTTTTTTTTTTTTTTTTTTTTTTTTTTTTTTTTTTTTTTTTTTTTTTTTTTTTTTTTTTTTTTTTTTTTTTTTTTTTTTTTTTTTTTTTTTTTTTTTTTTTTTTTTTTTTTTTTTTTTTTTTTTTTTTTTTTTTTTTTTTTTTTTTTTTTTTTTTTTTTTTTTTTTTTTTTTTTTTTTTTTTTTTTTTTTTTTTTTTTTTTTTTTTTTTTTTTTTTTTTTTTTTTTTTTTTTTTTTTTTTTTTTTTTTTTTTTTTTTTTTTTTTTTTTTTTTTTTTTTTTTTTTTTTTTTTTTTTTTTTTTTTTTTTTTTTTTTTTTTTTTTTTTTTTTTTTTTTTTTTTTTTTTTTTTTTTTTTTTTTTTTTTTTTTTTTTTTTTTTTTTTTTTTTTTTTTTTTTTTTTTTTTTTTTTTTTTTTTTTTTTTTTTTTTTTTTTTTTTTTTTTTTTTTTTTTTTTTTTTTTTTTTTTTTTTTTTTTTTTTTTTTTTTTTTTTTTTTTTTTTTTTTTTTTTTTTTTTTTTTTTTTTTTTTTTTTTTTTTTTTTTTTTTTTTTTTTTTTTTTTTTTTTTTTTTTTTTTTTTTTTTTTTTTTTTTTTTTTTTTTTTTTTTTTTTTTTTTTTTTTTTTTTTTTTTTTTTTTTTTTTTTTTTTTTTTTGTTTTTTTTTTTTTTTTTTTTTTTTTTTTTTTTTTTTTTTTTTTTTTTTTTTTTTTTTTTTTTTTTTTTTTTTTTTTTTTTTTTTTTTTTTTTTTTTTTTTTTTTTTTTTTTTTTTTTTTTTTTTTTTTTTTTTTTTTTTTTTTTTTTTTTTTTTTTTTTTTTTTTTTTTTTTTTTTTTTTTTTTTTTTTTTTTTTTTTTTTTTTTTTTTTTTTTTTTTTTTTTTTTTTTTTTTTTTTTTTTTTTTTTTTTTTTTTTTTTTTTTTTTTTTTTTTTTTTTTTTTTTTTTTTTTTTTTTTTTTTTTTTTTTTTTTTTTTTTTTTTTTTTTTTTTTTTTTTTTTTTTTTTTTTTTTTTTTTTTTTTTTTTTTTTTTTTTTTTTTTTT